>JAECMU010087043.1:0-13693 GCA_016106625.1 Dracogyra subfuscus
CCTAGAGCCTTTTTGATGATGTAACATACAAATTAAATTATCGGTGTTGTAGCCCCACCTGGATTAAACTTCCCAATAATTCTGCACGTATGAAAAAATATTTATCACAAATAAAAATAAAAATTGAGTGCTACAAACATTAGTATACGACAGCAAGCAAATACATTTGATATATAAACACTGGTATTCTGAAGAAGAAAATGTATTTAGTATGAAATAGTAGTCGCTAACAAGGCTCTGTTATCACAAACATCTTTCAATGGCTGCAAACTCAGGATAGTCCCTTTATAACTTTGATAAAATACTCTCCTATCTTTAATTACTGTTAGATTTTCTCCAATTTTTGTCCATATATAAATCATGAAAAAAACACATTACATTGAAAAGTATTCTACATATTAGACTGACACCATATTAGTCTGGAGGGACAATGTTTTTTTTGTTTTTTTGTTTAACGACGCACTCAACACATTTGAACTACGGTTATATCGGCGTCGGACATATGGTTATGTCGAGAAAAAACCCAGTGGTTAGCTGACGGGGATCGATCCTAGACCGACCGCGCATCAGGCGGGCACTGTACCACTGGGCTATGCTGCCCGCTTGGAGGGACAAAGTAAGAATGTGCTTCCGACTATATCCGGATCTTGTTACATACCCTATATTATATATATTAAAAACTTGTGGCACCATATTTCAACCGTTTCTCAACCAAAATAGTGCAACAAATTGACACATAAACCAAAAATGTATAACATACCTTACTCTCAAAATAACAAATAAATCTTCAGTGACAACCGTAAAGTATATTCCCGCCATTATAAATCTGCTAAGTAGAGAAAAGCAACTCATCGTGCACGTTAAGAAAAGTATTTTTAACATGTCTTGTGCACTAACACCATATCACATATATCAACTTTGTTGAGATCTCCTAGGACAAAATGCATGCAATTTTTCACTATGCATATTGCTTTTTTAATTTTTGTATGGCATATACACTTCAAGAGGGGTGGAATTAGCCTCCAAAGTATGTGACATAATTAATCTGACATCATAATGAGTGCATTATACTGTAGTGCATGTCAATTACATCATTTTTCATTTTCAATATTGTTTAACGTGCACATTCAGAGCAAGCTGTTATAGCGCACGCCTGTCTTGGGCACACACCACAGCTATCTGAGCTGTCTGTCCAGGACAGAATAGAAATTAGTGGGTTAGTTGTTATTGTTAGAGAAAAGAGGGTGTAGCGGCCATACACCTACCCAATGAGTCCTTAAAAACTCGCTCTGGGTGGGAGCTGGTACCGGGCTGCGAACCCAGTACCTACCAGCCTGTTTTCCGGCGACTTGACCGCTAGACCACCGAGGCCGGTTTATTTACATCGATCCACCCTTCTTGAAGAGTATTCCATAAACAAGCAAAATGGCTGACGGGGAAAAAAAAAAAAGCATGTATTTTGCCCTATGCAATCTCATTAAACTCTACATCGGGGACATCGTTAGTCCTGTATGTGGAATCTGTGTCACTGTAGTGGGGTTTTTTCACAATCTGTGTCTGGACAAAATTTTACCGGCATCATGATTAGGCCATCGGTCTACAGGCTGGGTGGTACTGGGTTCAGTTCCCATTCGAGGCATGGGATTTTTAATCCAGATACCGACTCCAAAACCTCAATGGGTAGGTGTAAACCACTGGTACTGACCAGTGATCCATAACTGGTTTAACAAAGGCCATGGTTTGTGCTATCCTGCCTGTGGGAAGCACCAATAAAAGATCACTTGCTGTTAATCGACATAAGAGTAGCCTATGAAGTGGCAACAGCGGGTTTCCTCTCAAAATCAGTGTGGTCCTTAACCATATATGTAACGCCATATATACGTAAATAAAATGTGTTGAGTGCGTCGTTAAATAAAACATTTCTTTCTGGAATAAATTTTGAGGAAATCTAACAGTAATTAAAGGTAGAAGAGTAATTTATTGTAGTTGTTAACAATTTAGTTCAGACTTTAGTCCAAAAGAGGAAATTTCAGCCAATTAGGAAATACCAAAATATACAGTTAGTTCCATAGAAAAAAAGATTCAGTTTACAATGGACATAACCATATGGAGTTTTTAGATTTGCGGGTGTTATTGTCTATTTGATCCTGCAAATGTCATTTTTGAGTGAAGGTGTTTTCCTGATTGAGGTCAAAAATTAAACATTTGCAAGCATCCAATGGACAGTCACACACACAAATCTAAAAACTCCATATGGTTATGTCCATTGTAAACTGAATCTTTTTTTCTATGGAACTAACTGTATATTTTGGTATTTCAGCGAAAAATAAAAACTCAGGAATTAAAAAACATAATAGCATTATATGGTATCCTGGTGGGTTCTTGAAGTTTGATATCCAAAATTACATTATGGTATTCCCGGGATATTGTGATATTGTTAATCACGAACACTGGAAAGCCTTCCTTTCAAGTTAATAAATGGTTTGTCTAATTTGTTACTATCATTAATGTTTAGTCCCCCATTTGGAGAGTGGGCCTGAGGGGTTGAGAGAACATCATTTTAAAACTATCTTCTCTTCCAAAAATACTATAACCGAATAGTCTTTCTGATCAATATACATGTATCAACAACTTTTTCTCCAAATCAACGTGACCAATTCCAACCTAATTTTGTGGGAAGCTTCCTTGCACATTTGTGCATTTGAATGTTCTTCAGTACACCCTCCTCCCCATCCACCAGGGCTGAAGATCTTAGTCTGAATAGGTGTGTGTGTGTGTGGGGGGGGGGGGGGGCTATAAGACCAACAACAAAAAAAGTATCTTTCTTTCATAAATACATAGCCTTGGCACAGGAAAAATTAATTTGTAATTTTAGTCATTCTGAACCACCAATCAAGGCTTGAAGGATGGGGTCTAAAAGTGAATAACTAAACCAGTTAAAAAGTTATCTACTTCCATAAATGCTATAACCGAATAGTCTTCATATACATGTATCTAACAAATATTGGCAACATGACTGGGACGGTGCGTTTACGAACAAGCTTCATGCTATCAAGCCAGTCTTGGGAGAGTGGCAGTCCTCCTATAGACAGTGCAGGAAGGATAAGGTAGTCTTGTGTCGTGCCCGCATCAGTCATACTTACTTGACCCGTTCATTTATCTTCAAGAAGGATCCTCTGCCTCAATGTGAGCACTGTCAGTATACTCTGATGGTACGTCACATTTTGGTGGAGTGTCCTCATCTTAAAGGCACTCAAAAAGATCTATTTGGACAAAGAAATGTGATGGAATAAATTAGTTTTACAATTTTTACTTGATACTGAATTTTATTCGCGGGCAGCATAGCCCAGTGGTACAGTGCCTGCCTGATGCACGGTTGGTCTAGGATCGATCCCCGTCAGCTAACCACTGGGTTTTTTTCTCGATATAACCATATAACCGTACTTAAAATGTGTTGAGTGCATCGTTAAAAAAACAAAAACAAAAAAAACCTGAATTTTATTCCACATTTTAATTATATGTATCTGTGATATTTGTATTTTTACACAGTCCTTTACACTGTGTTTTTATTTAACTGTTGAATTTTTATATTGATGTTGTTCACAATTAATGTTTACTGCATTACCATAGTTTGACACCCAATAGCCGATGTATTTTTCATGCTGGGGTGTCGTTAAACATTCATTCAATCATTCATTCATTAGAGTTATATAGACAAATATATTAAAGTTATATAGACAAATTTTTTCACATCTGCTAGACCATGTCAGGAAACATTTTAAATTCAATATCACTTCGGGATTCGCTATGCAAGTTTCAGAGATGACTCCACAATTTTAAATCATTAAATGTTGTTGCAAATCAATTAACTAGAAATATTGCTAATTAAAATTTTGAAAACAAAATGTTTCCTGCATGTCTAACTATATTTGGTGGGAAGCTTTCTTGGCCAATAGAGAAACAAAATCATGAATTTTATTATTTGGACCCTCCATGGGTGTCATGCACCCCATGACTGACAGGTGTGGTCAACAATTTATTAAAGTCACCGTTTAGGCCTATGGCCTCTTGCTGTCAATTTTGGTTTCGATCAGTGTAAAAAGTAAAAGGAAAGTGTTTTGGAAATATGGTAACAAAAATGCTTTAGTTGCAATTTGTAAAGACACTAAACAAGACAAATAAAACAGCCATATTGAAGAAAGGCATCTGCTCCATGGAGAATCAAATTGCATTTTGTTCAGATGATCCTACAAATTGATACATACACAACTATTAGAGACAGATTAACAAAATGAATAATCAAATATAGAGTTGTTTAGCTTGAATCTGTTACATTTTTCTTTCAGTTTTCCATTGGTTTGAGGTGAATGTTCGATTACGACTAATGGGAATGGGCAAAGCTCAGCACGTGGAAAAGCTAAATGATGAGATGGCCATCGACCTGGGGGCAGAAATGCTGGGTGAATTTGTTATCTATTCTGTGGCTGCTATGACAATATACTTTGAGTACAGTCGATCGTCTGCTAAAGAACAGATAAAAGAAGAACAGCACATCCAAGATATGATATCGCTGCAACAGAAAATCCAGGAACTAGGAATAACGACAGAAAGACAAGAAGCACAGCTGTGTGAACTTGAAAGAATTGTGCATGATCTTGACTCCAGAAACAAGAGCCTCACAAGTAGAATATTTGGATCTGGCAAATAGTCAAATAGTTTTTTTAGTGTGTGGAAGTGTTGTTAACACGTGTATACATGTACTTACACAATCTAATAGATGTATTGTATAGAGTATTGTGTGATAAATGGCAGTATGATTAAAATATGTTTATTCTAACTGACAGAATGTATTAATGTACTAATATATTGGTATTGACAAGATAGTTTGTGTTTTATCCATTACATTTTAAAAAGAAGACAGAAAATTAAAAATCTCAAGTTATAGTTTTAATCCGAATATGAGTCTAACAAACTGGAATGTATATGACAAACATTATTTTTATTCCAGGTAAAAAATAATAGCTCTATATAACTGAGGTATTTCTACATGTATAGTGTACACACATACACATACACTGAAATGTTTGTTTTGTTTATCGACCACTAGATCACATTGATTTAGATCACATTGATTTATTAATCACTGGATGTTAAACATTTGGTAATTTGGTCTTACAGAGGAAACCTGGTATATTTTTCCATTAATATCAAGTTTTTTTTATATATGCACATCCCACAGACAGGATGGCACATAGCACAGCCTCTGATATACCAGTCGTGTTGCACCGACTGGAACAAGAAATAGCCCAGAAATAAGAATAACTATGTATATTAAAGGGGGCTAAGCTAATGGGTGAATGCATACAAAATAACAGACATGATTGGTGGCAAATTAAGTATTACATTTTCTTTAGCATTGGCATTGTCTGTGAAACAGTTTATTGGTTTGGATCTGAGGTGTACAAACTTATTTAATTTTAAATACGTATATATTCACAAAGCCATTGTTAAAAACACTAAATCTGTATCTCAACTCAAGTTTTTGGGGTTTTTTAAGTACAACTTGCATGTATATACTACAAATGAAAAGGTGGAGAAAACAAAACATGATTTTAGACCATTTTTATTTGTCAGATTGCAGTATGTAATTATTATTTCAACTGAGCATTTCAACTGATATCACACTGAAGAAGAAGAAAAAACCCCAAAACATTCTCTGTTATAAGTACGTGTAAACATATTTAATTAAAAACCTTATAATTTTATTATCATGTATTTTGCTTAACACTTTGTCACAGTTAACTGTATTTGAAGTAGTATCTTTTGTAAATTGTACATTTTGAGTGAAATTGTTCTCATCATCTTTCATTACATTTAATTTTTCCACTTGCATTTAAGTTGATTTTGACGTATCTAAGTGATAGAACAAGCCTTGCTTTGGACTGTCAAGATTATTCAGTGAAAGGTGCGATATCATAGTTATAAGTGCCATACTTTACTATTTTCACAGTTATTTGTGATAAAAAACTAGAAATGAATCAGTCTTACAGTCTTTGCATATACGTAACTCATGAATGTTTTTATTATAATGTACTTACACATGGTGTAAACAGAGTCACATTCATTACAGCTAGATTCCTGTGTTACCAAATCTTATGAAATCAGAGAATCTACAAACTGGCAAGTTGGCTGTCTGTGGTAAAATAGGACCATCTGATGAAGATTAGTTGCACAGACAGAAAACCTGTTTTTTACCTGGAAATGAAATCGTTTCATTGCAATGTTTTATGGGCATATAGTTGAAGGTATAATATTTACATTTCAAAGTGAAAGGTAATAAATAATTTTCACAGGAAGCTGTCATTGTGCAGCTTTTAGCAACTTTAATTTTATTTGCCATTCTGCATATATGTGTTGACATAATATTGTTACTCCAGTCTCTGCCAGTGGACATGTTCGTAATGCAACAGATCGATTAAACAAAAACTACAGGCACCAAGACCCACCTGTACCACTATGTTATGTTGTTCTTTTTAATCCTGTAATATATTACTATTTTTAGCAAGACCAGATAAATTCTGTTTTTGATAACTGACCTTGCTAGATTGATAGTAAACATTTTGTGTACAACAAAATGCAAAAAGTGAGATTTTCTTATTATTCTTGTTTGATTGCAGAATAAATAAAATAAGTGATTATTGCTTTTTGATGTCAGCTTGATCCTGCTCAGGTTAAATGGTGAATGCCAACTGGCAAAGGAAGGAGAAATAATTATATCATTCCATTCCTTTTTCAGTTTGACAGTTCCATTTTTAATTTTACCTCTTCAGAAGAAAATATATATGGTAGCTAAGGTATTGCTTACATGTAGGTCAGGTTTAGAAAATAATATTTTAATAACATTACATTGATACTGAATATTTATTGCAAGTTTCACAGGAGCACTGTAGCAGACATTGATATAATTATTGTGGGGAAGTTGAAGAAAACATTCTCAAAGAAATCAGATGGGTTGTTGTCAGTGTCATCTTTCTGGAGGTTATACAGTACTCCACTTGTTAGTACATTGATATGACATTAATATTATTATTATAAATGGTTTGATTATAATATTGTGTTTAGAGCTGGGCGACATACCATATATACCATCCAGTATTGGTATCATGTCATACCAAGCAAATACAAAATACCAACATTTTGGTATTGAAAAGTGGTTCCCACCATTTAGTAAAGCACTAACAATATATGTCTTGACAAACGCAAAATGGCTGAGAAGAAGAGAAACTAGGGTCTCAATTGTGTATGGAATGTAATTTTATTTAGATGAGACTTAAACTTAGTGCGAGACTTAACTTGGGCATGCATTTAAATCCAAGAATATTGCTTGATATTGGTATCGGTATTGTATAGGTATTGCATCAATACCGAATACAGTACCAATACCAAGGTAAATCACCCCAAAAATACTAATACCAATACTGAACTTCAAATTTCAATACTGCCCACCTCTAATAGTGTTGTAATTTCATTGTGATTGACCCTGATTAATAGGCTTTGCATGTGTTTAATATTGTGACTACTATTTATGTTTCGGTTGTTTGTAGAACATGACAACATGTATACCGGTGTTCAAATTACATGTAGTTATTGTTAGCATAATCAGTTGTAAATCTTGTATATAATAGACAGATTTTTATCTTACTGTGAAATTTTATCACAATAAATACTAAAATTGTGACTTTGTTTGTTTGAATGCAGAATGTAAAATTTGTCTATGGTGATCTAAACAAGGTACATGTAAGTAAACCTTGGAGTCAGCCAGAAATAGTCGAAAGGAATGATTAACAACACTTAAGCACATTTAGGACCATTTCAATTTGGTATAAAAGAGGAAACAGTGCTGATCCCAGTGAATATCTAAACGCAGCACTAAAAACTTTTGAAAGAGCTTTATTTTTCTGATAAACTAATGACAGGAAAGATTATTTTATAAATATAAATATTTATTTTTAAAAGTGAAAAACTGAAAACCATAAACACTTTGCAAAATGTATTATTTTGTTCACCTCATATGGCAAGTCCCTCTGACTAGACACTGAAGTACTTTGATGTTATGGGGAATTGTTTAAGATGAGTGGGAAAACACTGGACTACATAAAACCCATTGCATCTTGGGCAACCTTTCTAGTTTGTACTGCTGTACTACATGCTGTCCCATGGGTAATAGCTGTCAGCAACGGACTGAAACAAAATCTTGTTTGTACCAGTTACTGGAACAGTTTTAGAGAAAAAATGTGGCAATACTACATCAGCTCTCTTACTAGTAACTGCAGTGATAATTTCACATGCACATTCTAAGAAGAATCCTTGTTCCCAGCTTACAGGCAGGAATATTAATGATGCAGGAATCGCGCTGAAGCGGGCAGCATAGCCCAGTGGTACAGTGCCCGCCTGATGCGCGGTCGGTCTAGGATCGATCCCCGTCAGCTAACCACTGAGGTTTTTCTCGACATAACCATATGTCCGACGCCGATATAACCGTAATTATAATGTGTTGAGTGCGTCGTTAAAAAAAAAAAAAAAAAAAAAAATTGTTCCCAGCTAGTCACACCTCTAACTCAATAACTGAAAACTAGTGTCCCGTGTGGTTCATCCGCTGTTCTAGCATTTTGTCTTCACCCCTGTATTAAAAATGAGATTAATCTATATAATTTAATGGCAATTTGTTAAAAATAAAATAAAAAAAGTGTTTATTTACACAGAAATATTTAGTAAAACTCAGTAATGTATTAATATAAGATTTAACATTCATTATAGTTATATACCAGTTCATCGGTCTGTATGTCATATATTTTAATAGCCATCTTGTATAAACTTGAAGCAGCATCATTTTAAAAATATTATTCTAAATACTTTCAAATCTGATTAAAATGTTTTCCACCATTCCAGTTAGTTCTTCAAAACTACTGTATCCAGATGAAAATGACAAGTCAAGTATTTTTATTTTCAGCATTTGAGGACTCCACACTAAATCATTAATCACATATAAATCATTAATCACAATCATGACAATGTTACAACTGCCTGAAACTTACTGCGATTTATCTGGAAAAACAAGACTTGTGGTCTTGAAAGTCTAGTAAGTGTTATTTTGCTATTGGTTTAATGCTGTATTTGCTAGGATGACTTAAGAAATTTTGCCCACAACCATTTTGTTTTTTAATTTAACAACTACTGATGTTTAGGGACCATTTGGGACCTTTTGATACATGTATGCAGGGGAAAATGCTAGATTTTTTTTAAAAGGAGGGCAGTCTTTAAAAAAGAAAAAAGGCAGATGTCTTAGAGGATTCTTAAGTACTCGCAGGCCTCAGAAAAGTGGAAGAACGATGGATTTGTTCATGCAAATCTCATATTGCATAACATCTTTTTTTGCAAATTTAAATTTTCATGGATATAATGGTTACATAAAAAGGAAATGGGTTATCATAATTTATATATTTGTGGATCCCATAAACAAGTTGTGCAAATTTGACATTAGGTCAATCTTTCCCAGAAATCTCCAGCCTACCTGGATATTACATCTATCCACGAAAAAGAAGTAAATGTATTACATTCATCCATTAAACACAGGATTTTTGGGGAACTTCTAAATGCAAAGAGAAGTTGTGAAATTCCCGATATAAGCACATATATTTTGATTATACATGTATTTAGATAATAAACTTTTGTATCGGAGATGAAAGGCAGTTTAAAAAATTGTAATATTACTGTAATATTAATACCAATATATATTGTGCTACAGGTTTAAAATAAATAGATCATGTAGCGTGTTATTAGATGATACATATTTAAAATTTGGGAATTGTTTACAAAACATGCGAACACCCACACTGACACAAACCTGACTACCACCAAACTTTTTGTTTTTTATTATGCAAAATAAATCTTTGTTCAAGGTAGCATTGAGACCATCCAAAGAAAAAAATTCCACACCCCTGCAAACAGTGACAAAAGCAGCTAACTAAAGAAATGTAAAAATATACATTTCTTCCCATAAGTGGACTTCATAGTAATTATTTTTTTAATGTAATTACAGACCACTCCTACTAAAATCATCTTATTCACTGAAATTTGGCTATTAACATGTAGTTATTTCAACATTTGGTACACTGCAGGAAGTAAGATTGAAATTCACTGTTGCCACATAGGCTACTACTATTGAAAAGCAGCAAGATATTTTTTATCTGCACAACAGGGGGAGCTCTAGTCCATGAAGAACAATAGATTCTATGACCCATTACATCTCTGACCAGAGGACTGCCATGCAAAACCTGTGTTTTTAACATGTCTACAACCTGAACATGTGACAAGTTGCCAACTCATAGCTAAGGTGTTCTGCATGTTATGCAACTCGGGGTTAACCTCAACTTGTACAATAACCTAGTGTTGCCTAACCCAGGCATGAGAAATCCAATTTTGTTATATCAAGTGAGTGCAGAGAATGGTGCATGCAATAATAGGTGTGAAAATGACAACAACAAAAACCAATACATTTTGCAATTCCTTTATGCTTTTATTAAAGAACAAGGGCACAAACAGTTTTCAGGTGGTTCTTAAAACTGGAATTCGGGCAACATTTACAGAAATTTCATCTCTGAACTATTCTCATCTTTACTGAGGAAATCGGTCCATGCTACAAATCCTTCAGAGCTTGAATAGCACTGGCACATGATTTGATCAAATTACATAACTGAATGCTGTATTCCACACTGACAGTTTTATCCAACTCTTCGGTCGCCCAACAAACTTTCTTGTTTAGTGAATTCAGTGCATCCACAGTGTCCACCACAGACTTCGAATCACCGACACTGTACTGGATTCCATTATGCAGTGTTGGACAATTTGCTTGTCTTTGTAGCACTTCATGTGTTGAGTTGATTGTCTTCGGTTTGGTTGCGTCAGCGGAAGGTGTTAAAAACCTCTCATTGACTTGTGGACTGTCTAAAACAGAAGACGCTGGGGGTGCACCACCCTCTCGCAACAATCCAAGTTCTTGTTCTCGCACTTGTGCAAGGGCTGCTGCTTCATTGGTTACTGGAAGATTGAAAAATTACATGTAATGCAAGTGGATATATGAAAGGAATGTGTGCAACAACAACTCGGTACATTCTTTAATTAGCGGCTGTTACATGTAGATGTCTAACATGGTAAACATGGTGTCCTTCCATTTTGCCTATACTCAGTTTGCTTACAACCCACTTAAAGGCACTGCTTATACTCGGTTTGCTTACAACCCACATAAAGGCACTGCCTATACTCAGTTTGCTTACAACCCACTTAAAGGTACTCTGCCTACACTCAGTTTGCCTATAACCCACTTAAAGGCACTTCGCCTACACTCAGTTTGAAAAGGTGACATCTCCCATTAAAAGTGGAACAGTCCACGCATGGTTCCTATGTATAAGAAATAAAATGAAAAATAATATGACTAACATACTGCCATATTTCATTTTTAAAAACCCACTATTGAAAAGACTGCAAAGTAGTAAGCAAATATTTTATACAAAATGTTTATTAAAGTCATATTTACAATAGCAGTTTTACCAAGTGGCTGGCACCCTAGACGTGACACTTAAAATTTGCAGTGACCACATAGTCTACCCCCATTAAGTAGCAAGGGATCTTAGTACGCCTTTTCAACAGATGGGATAGTACATACTAGTCTTTGAAACTACCACAGAACATGAAAGGTAAGGCATGTTTGTTTAATAATTCACTGACACATTTTAAACTACAGCTATAATATGAAATACAGACATTTATTTTGCAAAAGTGATTACACCAGCACAGACAATAAAATCTGAAGTATGAGAAAAAGCAAACATCTCATTTGAAGAAACAAACCTATTATTTAGGGAATATATTCAATGGATGATTGAAGGATAATCAAGACCATGTGGTTTGAGAATTTGAATGCAAAATAGAATACATAAAATACAGATATAAGAAACTAAAGTCAACAGCCCATTCCTTTATCTACATGTATGTGATAAGGAATTTATTAGTATATTGGTTTTGGCAATAAATGAGATTAAATCTAACATATTACTTATATGCAAGTCAGGTCATCAATCAATGCTATTAGAGACAACTGTTTTGGGGTGCGAGTACCCCCATCAGCCCAATGACCATGACATTTTCAGGAGTGTGATGTTTTATTTCCATGTGTTTTTCAAAATCAGAAGTGTGCATCATATTTAACACAATGTCTAGAGAATAAGAGGAAAACCCTATCACTTCTACAAAGCACAGGATCTTCTGTTTGCATGGGTACACAATTAGCCTTTGATGTACTAATTGATGGGCGAATAAAAATGGGTGTTTGAAATATTCACACTTACATGGATCATCTTTATCAGTGTCTGAATCCAGTTCATTACAAGCAATACAGTAATTGTCTCCATTTCTATCTTGAAGGAGGATAGTCTGAAATAAAAAGGGTAAATCTATATGGTTAAAATATTAACCAGGCATCATTTTCCAATAAATTCTACCAGCAATCCACATAACAGGTTTTCAATATTTTCAGAGATTTTCTACACTATGCTAATTAATTCACATTATGATACTAACAAAATGAAACAATCTTGTAATGGATGCCTTTTTTGTTTTGTTTTTGAAACACTGATATTACAATCTAACTCTAATTGTGATTTTTATTTATTGGAAATATTACAAGAATAGGATTCCTGGAATTCCACTGAAATTTGTTGACTACTGCATATCAATTCTCTAACATCAAAGTTCCATACCATATGGACTATTGCATTGCTTAAACTAATGCTACGCCATCTACTGTACATTGCTACCTCATCTACTGTATATTGCTATCCCGTGTACTGTACATTAAGTGGCCCTCACATATCAACCGGCATCCGCGCAATTTTTCTAATCGCAGAAATCCCTGTGGGATTTAGAGCCAGTGGATGAATCAGGTGAATTTCACGTCTGTGACGTGTAGCCTCACATATTAGATGGGGCCCGGGCGGTGCCCTTTGAACATTCGATCGCAAAAGTCTAGAGACAGTATGGCTGCCAGGACGTCGGCCTGATGCCATTAGATAATCTGGCAAGTGCCAGCTGATCAAAAAACAGATCGGTAGACATCTTGGCAGAGCCCAGCCGGGCATCTGGCGAATGATGTCAGCCCCCCCCCCCCACCAGTGTCCGCACCTCGAGTACATATAGAGTACATATAGATGCATTGTATAAAGTTGAGGGGCCCTTCTGCCTGCTACTGAACACAGTCAAGACTGCTGGTGCTCCCTTGCACCTGTCAATGCAGACAGGCCAAGGTCGTGTCTTATGCCCAGAATAGGCGTGCACTACAAGAGCTTGCTCTGAATGTGCATGTACAGCCCTATGACCTGACCTGAAGTAAAAATGCCAATTTTCGGCCTGTTTTAGGAGACATGTGGGCACTGCGACCGATATATGAGGGCCGCTTTTCTATGTGTTAACCAACTTGTTAAATGTCTAAATCTCATCCAGAGTGAACAAAACATTAAAAAAAAATTCTTGGCTCTGAGATGTATTTTAGTACTTTATTGAATTAAAATGTAACAGAATCCAGGGCTTTCCCCAGGGTGTTTAGCTGATACGGCGCGTGCTCCCTTAGCCAGCCAAGTAA
>JAECMU010087050.1:0-25520 GCA_016106625.1 Dracogyra subfuscus
CCAGTGATGCAGGTTAGTGTAGACTATCTCAGATTGACATGAAATTGAACCAGTGATGCAGGTCAGTGTAGACTATCTCAGATTGACATGAAATTGAACCAGTGATGCAGGTCAGTGTAGACTATCTCAGATTGACATGAAATTGATCCAGTGATGCAGGTTAGTGTAGACTATCTCAGATTGACATGAATTTGAACCAATAATGCAGATCAATATACTGATATCCAAAAGATCATTTACATACATAAAATTTGAATAATTTGATATTCGAAAAGAACCAATTTAGAAACCACCCTACAAACACTTTGCATGCATCACGAAGTGCAATGTGACATTTAGATGTTGAACTTCATGATACTTTCATGTTCCACCATATCATTTGTTGGTTTTCTATACAATTTCAAGCCCTGTAAAGTTTCTTTTGGACGTTGGTACATAATTAAATTTTGTTTGCGTCTATACTTGATGAACCAAACAAATTAAAATGTTCTTGTCAAGATTGGGCATTTTCATTTAATTTGAGCAAAAACGTGTCTGACTCCCCTGAGCCTGTACATATATGGACATTTCTTTCCTTTACCATTATGCCTGTTATTTTTCAGAGAATAAAAAAACTGACCAAGCCGTCGCCTCTGTGGGGTCCTTCTCTTCCTGAACACCGCAAGCTGTATCTGGAATCTCTGGGAATTACCGACCCAGAAACAGTGATGCCGCTTGAACCAAATAAAGATGAGGACACAACTAAGTCAAAACCACCACAGGAACATTTAGAGCTGATTCACACAGACAAGGTATGAACGTCGTCATAGAAACAGCACACCATCTGCAGCTGAAGCAGGAGAATGTCCACAACATCATTTCCTACAGATGCCAAATGTACCGCATAGCTAACAAGGTTGATTAGCTGACATGTTTCTTATTGTCAGGCTGTATAGTTCCAAGCATTCACCTGGTAATGCTTTATAGGGAGTGTGAACAAGGTTTTCATATCGTATTGAACATTACAATACTGGCAGCAATGTCAGGAGATATAGGCATCTACTGTAAGAATGTGCAGGACAGGTCAAGAACTTACACCGTTTCAAACAGTAATACATTGTTACTAAATTATCCATGTACAGCTGCTAAGCTGAACAAAAAAGGGTTAGAAAATTTGACAAATTGTCTTTGAAAGTTGTTAACCAAATTAATTTTGCCTTATTTTATGCATAAACAACCAATATCATAATGATACATTACAGTTTTAGAATCTGTTAAAACATGTGTTAAAACAAACAAAAAATCTAATTTGTTTGTTTTGTTTTGTTGCTTTTTTTAATAAAATAATTGTTTCAGTTTGTGCCAGTATTTTTAGCCGTATGTATTCTTGTTTTAGATTTATTATGAAATATATTTTGTTTTAATAAATATATTGTTTAATTCAGTAGCTCATGGAAACATTATATAAAATTACCCACACAGAAAACAAAAAGTGTTTGGTTATATTATTCATTTAACATTTAATAAACTTAACAATTAACATAAAAATGTCAACAAATGTGTAAAGTAGACTAAAAAAAGGTGTTACAAAAGTCAGTTTACAAGGTAGTATGGACTCATGCTTGGCTACAGTACCCAGTTAAAGACACAAGACAGTTGAAGATCAAAGAATCTTATTTTCAGGCCCATGTTTATAAAATTGTTAGTCTATACTCAAGACACTAATTGAAACTGAGACCTTGTCACTTTAATGTCATTGCAACACCATACAAATTCAATGTGTTTGATGACATTTGAGATTTGAGTTTAAACTCTAAACTTTTATAAGCATGGGTCCAGATCTGTATTAGACCCTTATATTGATAAAGCAATGTCAAGGACAGATTTTATGGACAGCTTATTTGTCACTCTGTTTTATCCTCGACATTTTTTGTGGGTAAAAGAATTCAATTACTAAATATGCGAGTGTACACTTTCTCATTGACATGCAAAAAAAAATCTGGATGTACTATCGGTGATCATGACTGAATTTCATGCGTGTTAAACTGATTCCTCACAAATCTGCCATTGATTCATTGTGTGCCATGAATGCTGCAGCCATTAAAGGTTGCAGTCCGGAGCCAATGCTAAGTGCAGGAACCGAAACTGATGTCATACAAGAGTTTCCTGAATGTGGTTGGTCTTTGGTGCACCCAGCTTGTTGAACATGTTTCCATGGTGACTGTATTATGTGAATGTCAGGGTTCTATTTTCTTTCAGTTTGAAACATTTTCATTTCTAGACAGATGTAGTGTTAAGATTACAACATATAGCCATAAATAAAAGAGGTTTTTTAGTTTGGAGGATGTACAGGATACAAGCTTCTGAGCACTGAACATTTTAAAAAATAGGTTATGCAAAAATAAATTCAGGTAATCCATTTCCTTTTTGCCTAACTCATTGTTTTTATGCAAATTATATCCTAAATTTAATGTGTGAACTGCAGATTTTGTAAAATTAGATGTTTTGTGTAAGATGCAAACAAAATGATCAGTCCAATAAATGTCATAGGCCTGGAATAGTAATGTGTAGACAATGTTCCAACACAACATGTCTAACAACCTGTGTAGGTATCTTTCAACTCATTACATGTGTTTCGCATGCTGAGGTTCTACAAACTGCATGTCATAATGAGAAAATGGGTGTCAGCTGTGTGCATGCATTATATTTTTCTGCTATTACAGTATATGATGTGGGGTATGTTTGTATAGTTCTGTTACTTTTGTTTTATTATTTATATATATACACAGTATCTACATGTTACATCATAAATTTTTTAAACTTCAGTTACATTGAAAATAAAAACAACATCATCTTAACAGCTTCTAGAAAGTAGTATGTAGTTGTTTTTCATATTCATTAAAGGTAAATAAATCTCCAGTTTTACTTTGTATATATCACAGAAATCATGCACGTCACTAATTACAGTTTTATACAATCATATAAAACAAAAATTCACACTGAAGTAAAAATGTTTTACATTCAGTTAAAGATTGTTGGTACAAATGAATGTTAAATTTGCATCGTGATTATGTAAATATAGTTATTCCATATATAGTAAATCCTAAAATATTGGTAAATACTTCCATCATTGCATCATATTTAAGGTTACCAGTATTGTATGATTTATGCTGCACTGTAAATAGACATGGTAATCTTTTATGATTAAAATATGTCTTCAGTGTTCATTCTTGTAAATATCTCATAAAGATCTTTGTTTTGATGTACATTTTCAATGTCAGTTAAATTTTCCACTTTTAAAATAAACTTCCAGTATTGTTTGAATATTTGTTGACTTTTTATTTTAGTATGTTTCAGTACCATAGGTTGAAGTTTGTGTGTTCTCCACCCACCAATGAGGAGTCAGGACAGGTTTTTGTTAGGTTTTTGTCAGAAGTATAACATGTTAAAATCTTGTGGAAAACTGAAAATCTTACAAACTAAAGCAAATTACTGATGATAAAAGACATAAATCAAACTGGACTACATGTGAATAAAATTGTGTTTTTGATATGGTTTTCTTCCATTTTGAATAGAGTACCTATTTTACTTCAGTAGTACATGTAATATCATTATACGATCTGCATGCCAACAGAATCTCAATTTGTTGATTTTTAAAGAGAAGAGGAATTAAAGAGAATTAAATATTTCAACTACCACAAATTATTCAATGTTGCTGATAGTTGCATCCATGTTCATCTCAATGCAGGTTAAAAACAAGAATTAAACAATTTTACTTTAAAAAAGAATTCAATTCAAAATTAATTAAATTTAAGTTCACCCTTTTTATTTTACTATGTATTTTAATAATTAACAATTATAGAACTATCAGCATGTTTCATTAAAGTTTGTGAGAAAAGGAGCTAAATGTAAAATTATTACAAGAATCTGGAAATAATAATATATTAGGGCTTCTAGAATTTTTATAAAATTTACTACCCATGGGATCAGTAATTTAAGTAATTTACTAGCGATGATTAAAAATCCTCTAGCCCTCTTTACTTTAAATAAAATTTACTAATTAATAATAATAATCGGATATGTCACCTAAAGACATCGGATACCACAAATGGTACTAGTTGAAACAGAAAACTCGATCAGAGAATGGGTTCACCAATGTAATTTTCATCTTTGTTCTCACACCTGAAGTGGATGTTTTATTGATGTGTTAATCCAAAAATTACTTTTAATTTGTTTCAGTTTTAAGACAAACAGGTACATGAACTTGAAGAATTTTTCACAATTATAACTGGTTTAATGTTTACATTATCTACTTAATTATTGCATGTCAAGCAATGTATTTGATTAAAGTAAGCTTTACAGAAATTTAAACAAACAAGATGCAGATGTAATATTTTAACTTTTATTTGCCGTAGAAAACTATCACAGCTTCTGATATTTGACAAGTTTTAACAATGTGCTAGAAATATATACAGATATTTACATCTGTTACGCAAATCTTGATTTTATACAAAAATGGTTTAAATCTTGCATAAATACATAATTGTTATACATTATTTTAATCAAACAGTTGATATTAGTAAAACTTGGTTAATTACGTGTATACTGGTGAAAAATATGTATGTTAAAGTTTCTAATAAAATACACACAATGGAGTCATAATTAAGCATATTCTTTACATTGACAACTGTATGTAAATTACTTATTATTGTGTGCACATGCATTTTTTACTTAACACACCAACAGACAAGTAATAAAATCTAAAATGGTTATAACTGTATAAAAGTAAATATATCCCAATATACATTTGAATTATAGACTGTAAGGTTGACCATATTCATGGTATTAACAACATAACAATTTAATAACAAGTAATATATTATGTTGGATATAAACAACACTATCCAAGTACATATATACTATATACAGATACTCTATACTTTGCATATAATTCACAAGCATAAAAGCCACACTTTCAAAGTCTTTCTATAACCTTAGTAACTTGAAAAAAGTATTAAGATTCACTTATTGCAGCCATTTCTTTATATATTAATGATAATATGATATTTAAGTTTAAAATGAAATACTATTAAATCTACTGCTAAAATGGTATTGTGTTTTAGCAACCAAATATATATTTTTATGTATTATCTAATGGGCCATTTACAAATAATTATATTTTCATTACATTTTAATTACAATTTAATGTCATAACACAAGTTTGTTCCTTACTCGATGACATAAAAAAAGACGTCAGGGAATATTATACTTGATGATGTAACTTTATATTGGGGGGGGGGGGGGCAAGAAAAAAATCCATAAACAAATTATAGAGACTTAAAGAAAATTCTCTTCTTAACTGTTTAAGGAGTTTTAGACTAATATTAACTACTCATCTGCCCCACCCCACTTAACAAAAATCCTAGCTATGGCCCTAATCAAATTTAATTAAACGATTGTGTTAAAACAAAGCAAAGTGGATATGCTTTTAAATTAAACAAATGATGATAAAACATCCCTTACAAAATCAACATAGGAATAGCAACAAAAAGAAGAAAAAGGACTCTTTGTATGTGTGTGAAAATTTTACAATTCTGAATGGCTCCTAATGCTCTGATACAAAACTTATAATATTCCACACCAAATTGCCTCTAATTACCATCCAAATTACAGAACTAAATATTACTGCTAAAATAACAACTGAACTTTAAAATCAAAATGTAACTAACAGTAATTATATCACAGACTGGTATGTCAAGATGTGTGGTTTCTTCAGTAGGAAATACACATCCATTAAATACACTGATAATTATTAAACACTGCACTATTTCAATATACAAAGTATGTGACAAAAATGTACATAATATATAATAGGTATGCTTTAAATGATATGCTCTTAACAATAATGTATACAATATAGCATTGTCCTGGTCTTGTTAGATTTGCATAATCTGTAGAACTTGAATTTTCATATTAATTAGTTTTTGCATCACCAAAATGGAATAATAGAATTCCTAATTATTTTAAAACTATTCATTCAAAGAAAACCCATGCAACATGCATACAGGCATATAAATAATAATTACATTGTGTTAATGAAGTCTCACCAATACAAATACTGTATAACTGTAGCACTAAGACTACCATGAACATGGCCATATTAGTTTATGTCAGCATTTTCAACAGATTTCATCCACACCATATTTTGCATATTTTAAACATTCATGTTTTACTTTGCATAACAACAGCATTCCATGAGTGATTTCAACCTTCAGGACTGCAGGTTCATCATCAAGTTGCCATGACAACATCATTTCATCCATCATAAATTAGTCATTTCAACCTCCAGAACTGCAGGTTCACCATCATGTTGCCATGACAACATCATTTCATCTGTCACAAATGAGTCATTTCAACCTCCAGAACTGCAGGTTCCCCATCATGTTGCCATGACAATGATCTGACAGGAGTCTGCAAAGACTGACTTCCGTCACTGAGCTTACTGAATATCAAACTGTCGGAAGCTGAAGATTGACCTTTATCTTCAATATGTCCATCTAGTGTGTGATCTGTATCCATCTCTTCAACATGTAGTGACTGAGACTGACAGACTCCATGTTCTAGGTTGTCCAAAAACAAACTCCTATTACCGGTACAATGTTCATTATCTGAATTTTCTGGCAATCCCTCCAATTCGTGTTGTGATTTACTCATCATGCCGGAATTATCACAAACAATACTGTTCAGTGAAGTTTTTTCAAAAACACTTGCATAACTACTAATGCTGTCCTGTGACTGTTGTCTCTCAGGCAGAGACAGTTGGTCAGTATCGCTGTCACTGTGATTCACTGATCCTGGTTTAACCAAGGGCAACACAGTATCACTGTCACTGGGACTTTGTGACCCTGATTTTGTCAACAGTAACACAGATGGACTATCACTGTTGACAATATCTTCTACGGTGTTGTCCTTAATCCATGATCTCTCTTCAGCTGATCGAAATGAACCATCACCATTACTAGCATCTCCTTCAGACACGCTTCTTCTCTGTGAAAACACCTTTAAAGCTGTCATTGATGTTGAAACCTCTTTCACTCTGTCATTCTGTAACCGTTTTCTGTCAAACTCTAGTCCCGACATCCCGGAGCGTCTGCTTGGTGAAGTGACACGTGAAGAACTTGCCCGTGTGGTAGGGGACAACTGGTGTGCAGGAGGTAAGTGTCTGGTCTTCTCGTGGTCGCTGGCGTGGTGCCAGGAGTAGCGCTGTGATGACGATGATGATGGTGTGTTGTGTGTGCTGTCCTCGTTTCTAATACACTGTAGAGACAGGTGCTGGGGTCGGTCGCTCTGCCATGACACTCTCCTCAGTTTCTTCTCTTCTTGGATCTTCTGTAAGATAAATACAAATAAAATAGTCTCAACAGTAATATTATTGTTACCATAGTATAGTTCTTCCAAAACAGAACATCTTTTTCAATACTACAGAATTTACTACAAGTTATTTATTTCTGAGATGACTAGTTTCTAAATTGCACATAAAAATAGGTGGTTTTTTTGTTATTTCTAAAACATTTTTACTTTTCTTCTTATCTTATGTCAAACCAAACTTATTTACTTCTTTTTTTTGCAGGATGGCACAGAATATTGCAATCTATTACGTCTTAAACATTGTTATGATTAAATTATCATGATTAAAATATTACATCTACAGAAAAAGGAATTTCATTAATAGGCAGCAGCTACCAATTTTTAACCACTTTTTTAATAAATTGTCACCGGGTATAGAATTACAAAGAATACATGTTTCCTAACCAATGTTTTGCACATGCTCACTAGGACAATCTATCGAGAACACCATAAGACATCACTAGGACAATCTATCGAGAACTCTAATCTCAACAACAACCTAATACATCACTAGGACAATCTATCGAGAACTAATATCAACAAAATCATAATACATCACTAGGACAAGCTATCGAGAACTCTAATCTCAACAACACCATAAGAGGACAATCTATCGAGAACTTTAATCTCAACACCACCATAAGACATCACTAGGACAATCTATCGAGAACTAATATCAACAAAATCATAATACATCACTAGGACAAGCTATCGAGAACTCTAATCTCAACAACACCATGAGACATCATTAGGACAATCTATCGAGAACTAATCTCAACAACACCATAAGACATCACTAGGACAATCTATCGAGAACTAATCTCAACAACACCATAAGACATCTATAGGACAATCTATCGAGAACTCTAATCTCAACTACACCATAAGACATCACTAGAACAATCTATCGAGAACTAATCTCAACTACACCATAAGACATCACTAGAACAATCTATCGAGAACTCTAATCTCAACGACACCATAAGACATCACTAGGACAATCTATCGAGAACTCTAATCTCAATGACACCATAAGACATCACGAACTCTAATCTGACCCATTCTGAAACACACTGAAAGGATCCAAGATCTACAGACAACCATGCTGTTGTAACCGTTAAGAATCACACTTGTGAAGCAAACACTGCTGCTGTCTGCTTACTGTCGCGGTAACCACTAGCGACTGCCTCTGGAGCAGGGAGGCTTCTGTCTGTGTGGCCACATCTCGCATCTGTGTTCCTCTCCGCACCCTCGGCACGATGATCACGTCACTGAGCAGCATTTCACTGGAACTACACTGACGGTTTATCAGCTTCTCCATCGAACCTGGAAACAAATCAAATCAGTGAATATTTAAAGGCCTGAGATTTTAAACACTAAAACATTTTAGGTTTTTTTACTGTAATCTACACAATACTTATATTGTCTTATATTACAGGATATTGTTCTGGTATTTGTAGTAGCTTCAATTGTTTTGGTTGAGTTGGGTTTTTTTTTAATTTGGGTACACATTAAATACAAATTTTAAAAATGATTTAAACCATGAAAGCATAAAAGACAATACCTGTCATCTACATATTATTAATTTTAAAACAATTTCTACCCTCATTTCATGAAGTCATGAAATAATTTTTATTTGTCACTAGCTAAAGCTTCCTGGACATACATTTGATAATAACTGGTACTAATTTATTATCCTCTATTTATCTCCCTTCATACCAAAAGTTACCTTAAAAAATAGCAATTCATACCAATACCAATTCATTGCTTATTGTTCATCAATGGTTGCATTAAGATTGGTTTTAAAATTCATTATAGTTTACTAGTAAGAATGTCCTAAAACAAATGTGCTTTAATTAGGTGCAAACAAAAAAGAGGTGAATATACCCCAAATTTTTTAAGTGCCATAAAATATCAAGTGTTTTAATGGAATTTAACAATGGATTTATTTCTTTTTTAATGGGAGACATGTTGGTTGCCACCTACCAACTACCAAAATATAATCTACAGCACACAATGGGCCGAATTTACAAAATCTGTTTTTATTTTACCCACATATACATGTGTAACTACATACATTTACAATACTTAAAACACCTGTGTTTAAACGACAAACTGTCTTCGTAAATTCACCAAGTATTTTTAAAAGGTTGCACTAAAATTCATTTAACTAAACAAGCAAACTAAACAGAGGTTGGTTCAGTCACCCACTTGTCACTAACATCTACTAGACAGGATTTTACACTACACACAAAACCAAATTACCACTCAGGGAACCAGTCAAAATAGTCTGCAAATGTTAGCAAAAAATGGCTGGCTGAACTCAGGCCTGGTGTACTAAGAGACACAACTACTCTACCTGTGGACAGATTGCACTGCGGGTTGCTGTACGCGTGGTTTAATATCGCTTTCTGGCGCATGTCCATGGGTTTCTTTGTGCGGGGGAGGTTTGGAGAGATGGGGAGGAGGCTGGTCTGGGACAGACTGGGGACACGGACACCGACAGTGGTGAACTCAACCTGATCTACAAGGCAAACACAAACATCACTCAGTCAGGGAGAACACAACTATATACAACCCTGGCAAGTAACCATGGCAACCGACAATGGTTGAAAGATTGTTGCAGTGTTTTTAATTTTATCTATGGCATTTATTTTGCTCAGAATTTTTTGTTTATTTTTAATGTTACTTTTCTTAAGTCATTATTTATTTTGTAATATCAGCAAATTAAACTTCTCTCTTACACATTAACTCCGAAACTGCCAGGAAAAATACCATGGAAAATACCATGAAAACATTTTTTTGATGAAATGTTTTTTGCCATGGTCCTTTTCTTAAGTACCAGGGTTGCAACTATAGAAGCAAACACTGTCATCATCTGAAAGAAAATAGGCCTACTGTAGCTAACATTTTTTTAGAATTATTTTTAAAACTGAGTCAAAGTATTGTGTATATCTACTTTATTGAATTATTCTTTAAAAACCTAAACAAAATATGATATAATCAAATTTAATGCCCTAATTATAATCAAATATTTCATCTGTAATACGTGTAATTTATCCCAGACTCATGAAATTCGATAAATACAAGTCAGTAGGAGTGGCTGGCAAAGCTTATGAAATTTGGAATATTTCAGGTCTCTTTTCCATGGACTAAATAAGGTCAAATTGCTGACAGTCTAAAAGTGTTGCTTAAGTGCATTTGTCATCAACTGTGATACCTAATATACATAATTCAAGCTTATCATCTAAACAATTATAAAACAACAACAACAAAAAGCGAAAAATACAACAAAAAACTAAAACATTTTAATAACAATATACATCTAATGAGATATACTATAAAAGATAATGCTCTATTTTCATATATGTATAAAACCAAATAATAAAGTTTTACTTTAATACAGATGAAAAGACAGTGTTTTTATTCCTACTTTTACATGTAGATATGTAACAGAACCTACAAATATATAAATAAAAAGGGTTATTTTTAATCAGATTTAGTACATAGTGTTATCTGTGCCAGTAGACTAAGACAGCTTGTAATGCTGTTACCTGTGATGGTGTCTATGTTTGAGTTCTCTGCCTCCATCATGGCGGCATGCACTGTAGGGTAGTAATCAGTGTACTGCCAGTTTTTTTCTAGTGCCGGGCCCCAGTCTCGATCTGACTGGCAAGAGCGCTTAACTCTCTACAAATGAAGAAAAGCATAAGGGTGAGATAACTTTGTTGAATTAACACTGTTTTTCAGATATAAAAGAATCAATCGATCATAGCAGTTTTGTCAAGCTAACTAGCAATGGATGACTAAAACATAATCTTAACAGATGATTGTGAATGAATGAATGAATGAATGAATGAATGAATGAATGAATGAATGAATGAATGAATGAATGAATGAATGAGATAATGAAAGACTAAATGAGTGAGTGAATGAAATGATATATGACTGACTGACTGACTGACTGACTGACTGAATGAATGAATGAATAAAAAAGGTAAATGAACACAAAATGGATGACCAGAGTTGGTGCTAAAACAGTGTAAAAGGAAAACTTTAAAAATTGTAAAACTGAAAAATAGCTTTTGTTCATGGTGGTCTATTGTTTGTGGATTAGTGCAGTCAGTGAATTTAAGGACACAATGAAAATATAATACATATATACACATAATATGAATTTATAATACCTTTACAGTTCATTAATTTAAGTATGCAACAAAATGTATTTTTAAGCAAAACCACAAAACTGTAAGTCCACAAAAATAAAGGATTTCACAGTAGCTGGTATTTAATGGGGTGGGGGGCGGGGGGCAGGACGTAGCTCAGTGGTACAGTGCTCGCTCGATACACGGTCGGTCTGGGATCGATCCTCATCGGTGGGCCCATTGGGCTATTTCTCGTCACAGCCAGTGCACCACGACTGGTATATCAAAGGTCGTAGTATGTGCTATCCTGTCTGTGGGATGATGCATATAAAAGATCCCTTGCTGCTAATCGGAAAGAGTAGTCCATGAAGTGGTGACAGCAGGTTTCCTCTTTCAATATCTGTGTGGACCTTAACCATGTCTGACGCCATATAACCGTAATTAAAATGTGTTGACTGCGTCGTCGTTAAATAAAACATTTCTTTCTTTTTTTCTTAGTGGGGTGGGACATAGCCTAGTGGTAAAGCACTCGCTTTATACACTGTCGGTCCAGGATCAACTCCCGTCAGTGGTTCCATTGGGTTATTTCTTGTTCCAGCCACAACTGATATATTAATGGCCATGATATGTGCTATCTTGTCTGTAGGATGGTGCATACTTACTACTAATGGAAAAATGTAGCAGGTTTCCTCTCTAAGAATTGCCAAATGTTTAACATCCAATAGCTAATGATTAATAAATTAATGTGCTCCAGTGGTGTTGTTAAACAAAACAAACGTTAAAATGCTATTTAGTCACCTGGATGAGAGTGCCTTTTTCTGAGATGATCTTGTACAGCATGTAGATAGGAATTGGAGAGATACAGATGAAAGCCATGAGGAACCCAAGTCCCTCGGACCAAGTCGTGTACTTGATGGCATCAAACTTCGTCTTCAGTGGCAGATAGCCCACCGCAGAAAACACCAGAATGAACTGAAAGATAAACAAACACCATTACAACTTGCTGAATACTGTACTTGAAGTTAAATTACAATTATAAAAGCAGAAAATAACAGAATGAAATGAAAGATAAATAAATACTATTACATATCAATTACACTTATAAAATGCAAAAAAACACCAGAATGAACTGAAAAATGAATAAACACTATTACAACTTGTTCCACACTGTACTTGAAGTTAAACTGCAATCATAAAACACATTAAAAAATGTTTTAATGAACTGAAAGATAAATAAATACCAATTATTAGAAATTGTTCTATATTGTACTGGAAGCTAAATTACAATCATAAAACACATTAAAAAAAGTTTTAATGAACTAAAAGATAAAATAGCTACTAATTATTAGAAATTGTTCCACACTGTACTTGAAGTTAAATTACAATCATAAAACACATAAAACAAATTTTACAATCCATTTTAATAATGGTTTTACTTAGTATTTATAATACATGTTACATTATATACTACTATCTTGAATATGTTTTAATAAACACACTAGAAAGTAAAATTTCATATGTAACTAAACTTAAACAAAATAAAGAGCATCATAATATGCTTGAAAATTATTCCATTTATAAACTGACTGTGCATAAATACTTACTTTGCCATTTAATTTCTGTTATCTAAACATGTATTATTGCAGACATATATTTAATTTGTTTCAAAAGAGTTTTTATTTAACCAACTACATAGTCATACCACATAGATATCAATCTTTTGAAATATAATTGAATTATGACTCTTTAGCCATAAATAAGAAAGAATACTGTTTATTAATTTTAACTAACATTAAGTTTTTTAAGATGTTTGTATAATGTAATTGTAGCTAGTGTTAGTTGAAAAGAAACATACATCCAGAATATATTAGAAGTCAGACAAAATTGTCATGGATATTGATATCAAATTTCTTCTTCTGTAGAGCAAGGAAAATAAAAATGTTTAATATTCTAAGTGCATAAATTTTCATTTATAATAATTACTAAAACAAATTTATGTCTAAAACAGGACATCCATGGGTAAAAAGTCTGGTTTTAGGGCAATCTCGATTGAGATTCAAAACTTATACTGACGTCATTTGATGCCAATAGAAGTTTTGAATCTCAATCGAGATTAGTTTTAGGGGTATCCATTATAGAGAGATTATGGTCTGTATTGATATTTAAAACAGGACCATGAAAATCATCCAGTTTTAAGGGAATTCCGGTTTACAGAGTGTCTGGGTTTGAAGGTCCACCAAATTTACAAGACACTAAGCATTCAAGTACAAAATATAACTATCTTGAATGAAATAAAACATATTTTAAAACAATATTAAACACCTACCACAATGATACTGGGTGACACATATCGCCACATGGCCTGCCACCACCAGCCAACCTTCTGGTCAATCATATGACCCACATTACTGCAGAACTGTTTCACCCCATACACCCACGATATGGCAATCAGCATGAATATACCAATGATCATGTGAGGGAATCCTGCTAGGTATTCATCCATCAATTGTACTATGTAAATTCCTCCCTAAAAAAAAAAAAAATTGTATTATTAAATAAAAATCTAACACAGTATATAAAACAATTTTTTTTTATTGTTACCATACATGGGAATATATATTATACAAAACCAAAGATTTTATTTTTCTCATTTAAAACAAGTGTCAACAAATTTACATCTATTACATTTATATTCATATCCTATTTCCTGACCAGTTTCAATATCCATACACGAATACAAAGGAAAGGAAACAAAAAAGTGTTAAACTACAGCTATCTGGTATCTAATACGTGTTTTTTGTTACTTGATCTAGAGAATCAGAGAGTAAACCTGATGCTGCCACATTAACTATTCCCACCAAAATGTTGCAATGGCTCATTTATCTATTTACTTTCTCATAGACTGGACAGCACATACCACAGTCTTTTATGTACAAGTGATAGTATAGTATATGAAATGGTAAAACTTACAGCCCGTGGTATGACAGACAAGTACTCCAACAGAAAAATACATACACATTCACAAATACCTTATTCATTTCAACTACCTGTGAAGTTAGTGCTAGACCCATCAAACATTCTGTAGTGGTAACCACATATACAAATATGTACAAACACACTGAGACACAAACTCCCACCCATATCCTTCCACACACAACACTATTAACTTAAATTACCTGTGAAGTTAGTGCTTGACTCATCACTCATTTTGTGGTAGAAAGAACTTATACTTGTACAAACACACTCCCACCACACACACACACACACATTATTAGTTTCAACTACCTGTGACGTGAGAGGCAGACCCAACAAGAACTCCACAGTACACAGAACCAGTAGAATGTAGATCCTCTTCTTTTTGAATCTGTCGCTGTTCTCGTCAATGATCGCCGTGACGATCGTCTCGACGCTAGAAAACAGCGTGCCAAGCCCCATCATGACGAGCATTAGAAAGAACAGCACAGACCAGAGAGACGAAACTGGGAAGTATGAGATGGCTGCTGGGTACACAATGAATGTCAGGCCAACATCTGAGAAAAGATAAAAGTTAAAGTTTCGTTTCTTTAACAACACCACTAGAGCACATTGATTTATTAATCATTGATTATTGGATGTCAAACATTTGGTAATTCTTACAAATATTGTCTGAGAGAGGAAATCCACTAATTATTTTTATTAGTAGCAAAGGATCGTTTATATGCACCATCCCACAGACAGGATAGTACATACCACACCCTTTGATATACCAGTCGTGGTGCATTAGCTGAAATGAGAAATAGTCCATTGGATCCACTGAAGGGGATAGCTTGCAGACCAACTGCACATCAGACTATGTCCCGCCCAACATCTGATAAATAGCAACAATTATAAAACAAAATTCTCATCTACAATATTATGAATATAGTGTTAACTACTTGTTAATTCAGAGTCATACTGCACACACACTAAAAACAACTGAAACCCACAATAAAAATCAATAACATTTTGTCTCAAGAAAATGTTTTAATAACTAACAGAAATAAAAAAAAACAATGAATGGCCTTTTAAATAAATTTTTAAAGCAATTATTTTGAGTCAAATATTTTGTTAAATTATTTGAATGTCACATTAATAGTTTTTCTCCTAAGTAACATTAAAATTTGAAAGCTAAGAGGCCGGGACTAAAAACATATTTTATTTAATATTTGTTTTTAAAATTGTTATGTCTAGAAGATTGACTATTATTAAAAATATGCCTGCATTCAAGTTTTGAATATACTGGGATTTGGTAGAGACTTTGACCTGACTGTTCAACCATAATTAACTCAAAACTTGTTTAAACTGAAAGATTTAGTATATGAAACTGACAATGCATTGTAAACCAAGTCTATCTAAGCTTCTCATATTTGAACTATCCTGTACTAATAAAAAATCAGGTCTAAAGTATTAACCACATTGTTAACATGTAACATAAATTACTCTCCTACATTTAATTACAATTACATTGTCCCCGCACTTTGTCCAAACAGAGATCGTGAAAAAAGAATTACAGTGATACAGATTCTACATATGAGATTATAACCATTTATAACTAGATTATAACCATCACTGAGATCTAGGACAAAACATGCTATTTCTTGCTTACTGTCATTTGGCATTTTTATAAAATACTCTTCAAGAGGTGTGAATCAATATGACATAATCTAACAACATCATGACATGTGCTGGGGTTTAACACAATTGTTATGACATCAGATTAATTATGTCACATACTTCAGAGGCTTCCACCCCTCAATAAAAAAGCAAAATGGCCAACAGTGCAAAATTGCCTGTGTTTTGTTCTGGGAGATCTCAGAGAAGTTGATATAGGTGATATAGTTCCAGTCTAATATGTGCATGCTTGTGTCCTTGTAATGTCTTTTATGTGATTAATGTCAGGACAAAATGTGGAGAAAATCTAAGGGTAATTAAAGGTAAAAGAATAAATTATCATAGTTGTTTACAATGTGGTTCGGACATCAAGTTGTTGATATAAAAGCTACCTGTCTGAATGACTTTGTCCACAGTAGTGTTGAGTTCTTTACTGAGGACTCCAATCACAGCAAACACAGCAAAACCTGCCAGCACACTCATCAGTGTGTCACCAATACACACCAATATGGCATCTCTGTAAAAAAAAAAACATCTCGGTCAGCAATATTGCATCTCTACAAATATAAGCATAATATATCACTATGTTAAATTTATTAAAATCAAGATATGGAGAAAGAAAAGATATGAAGGATCATAAAACAGTTAAAGTTTGTTTTATTTAACTGTACTACTAGAGCACAGTGATTAATTAATCATCGGCTATTGGATGTCAAACATTTGGTAATTTTGACATGTAGTCATCAGAGGAAACCCACTACATTGTTTTCTAATGCAGCAAGGAATCTTTTATATGTACTTTATATGAACTTGTACCTATAAATATTGTTATGGAACTTGTTATAGCTGGAAAGTGTTGAAAGGCCACCCCAGCAGGCCGAGAGAGTGAAGAAAACCTGCGTCGCAGCATCGGCCCACACCTCGGGCTTGGCTAGCAGCTCCCAGCGTGGGGTCACGTAGTAGCGAATTCCCTCCAGGTTCCCGTCCATAGTTATGCCACGAATCAGCAGCACCATTATTATTACATACGGGAAGGAAACCACCAAATACGAAATCTGCAATTAAAGGAAGAGGAATCGAAACGATACATTGAAACCCCTCTGAACTGGACGTGCAATGGATCATGTAAAATGTCTGGTAGTTGGGTGTTTACTGGCATTTTCAGTGAGGCAAAAGGTCTTTTGGGGGACTGTGATAAGAAGAAAGAAAGAAAGAAAGAAATGTTTTATTTAATGATGCACTCAACACATTTTATTTTATAGTTATATGGCATCAGACATATGGTTAAGGACCACACAGATTTTGAGAGGAAACCCGCTGTCGCCACTTCATGGACTACTCTTTCTGATTAGCAGCAAGGGATCTTTTCTTTGTGCTTCCCACAGGCAGGATAGCACAAACCATGGTCTTTGCTTAACCAGTTATGGATCACTGGTCGGTAAAAGTGGTTTACACCTACTCATTGAGCCTTGCGGAGCACTCACTCAGGGTTTGGAGTCGGTATCTGGATTACAAATCCCATGCCTCGACTGGGATCTGAACCCAGTACCTACCACCGAGGCCGGTCATTTTGGGGATTGTGACAAGAGTCCGGTTTTGAGAGAATTTCAGTATATTGAGGGTTCATTTTTGAGGGTTTCACTGTACTAATTTATGTAGAGAACAATTTTTACAAAATCAAACGCAGATGTCACACATTAAACTTATTAAATTGTTTCATTGTCACATATCTAGTGGGTTTTTTAAATTAGATTTTATAAGCCAAGTTTATATAAAAGCAAAAATTCCTATAAGAATACCTTTCCTGATGACTTGATTCCTTTGACCAGACACACGAACACGATGCCCCAACACAGCAGCAAACACAGGGCTAGCTGCCAGCGAATTTCACCAATACTGTTCAATCCTGGGCTCGCATCCAGCACTGAACGACTGTGAACATAGAAAACTCATAAACTAATGAAAAACAAATAAACAAAATAAAAATGCAGAAACGCAATACTGAAATTGGCTTAAAAATAAAAGAGGAAAGTCAATAAAAAAAGTTGTGTCTCCTATAACTAACCTGGAAATGTCTAATTGGAACTGTGTCAAAATAGAAGTCTTTTTGATATTCCTAAACTGGTTTATAATAATGTTAAAAGGAAATGTATTCTGTACAAACCAGCACATTTAGTACGTCACATATGTATAAGCTGCTTTAATCTTCCACACAGTATTAAGCCAGTAATTCATCCTTCTTAGTAAATACAACTGCTATATAAAAACTTATGTGTGTGTGCTGATGTTGGTTAGCACTGAAAAAACAGGTGCCTACCAAGGGGTCACCTATGTGGTTTTAGATGTGTTGGTAAAATAAAACACCTTTCAGCAATGTGGTCATGTTTGCAGTCTTTTTCTTTGAAAAAAATTTATATATTAACTACAAAAGGACCATTTCAACAAATTCTGATGATGACTACTTATTTTTTATTTATTACATAATGAGAATATATCTGTATTTTAAATGGTAAAAATCCAGTCACATGACCTTCCGCTATTAGTGATATTGCCCTTAGTCGGTTCCACCTGTCTGATCAAATGGCCTCATTCACTATAAATGTTTTTGGTCCATAAAAGCTGATATTGCCCTAACTGGCGATCAATAATTAATAAAAAATATATCTTACTAAAAGAATTCTTCACTGGGACTGGTCCTGTTTTGATAGTGTTCAAGGATAACAACAACATCTCCGAACATGTCGCGGAGACTGCCAATACAGCCGGCCACCTCAGTCTTGTTGTGGAGCTGACAGTCTTGTAGCACACTGTAGCAATTCCCAGACGCATTCATGAACTCTTCCGTGTTCACAAAACTCATGTTAATCGCCAAGCAGTTTGTCACTTCAAACTTGTTCTCATGGCAGTCTAAAAACAGAAGAGAAAATGTTGCTAGCAAGATGCATTTTAGAGCAATATTACAGGAACAGGACACAGTAGCTGGTCACGGGTGTCTTGACTGACAGAGGATCAGATTGGGGGAGGGTTGACAAGTGTGGAAAGATGCATTTTAGAGCAATATTAGAGGAAAATGAACATGATCATGGATGGTTTGACCAGGTGGGATACATTTTGGGGAGGGTTGACAAGTGCAGAAAAAAATGCATTTTAGAGCAATATACACACATGAACAAGACTTAGTATATGATCAAGGCAGGGAACATTTTGATTCCGAAATCTTGATTAGCAATATTTCTAGTCAGTTAAAAATTAATTAGTAACTACTAGGTAATGTTTTAAAATTGTGTAGCAATCTCAGAAACTTTGAATAAAATGTTACCTGCCAGTGTTTTGACTTTTAAGAGTTCAGATTGGAAGAGAGTTGACAGGGGTGGACACAAGACAGGGAATCTTGGGGGACCTGTTCATCCCTAAAAACTTAAAGTTTTGAATAATTATCTTTCAACAATTTTCACTGAAGTGCTCTTTTAAGTGAGTTGGTCCATGTGCCCTCTTTCACTTGGCCTCCTCCCTAAAACTGTCCTGGGTTAACAATAGTTTTGATAAGGGGGTGAGGTGAGGAGGATTTTTCACCTAGATGTTCAAACTTGCTGTAAAAAACACTTGTCAGGAATATAACATATAACACATAAAATCAGGTCAAACTGTTTTCTGACAATGGAAAATAAAGTTAAATAAAATTTCAGCAGCATATTACTTGTTCTGAATTTCTGAACAATAAATATGCTGACATTTTATAACAATAAGCCAAGATCTTAACATAAATAGAGCTATTCAGCTTACTGGCCATGGACAACATCAAACAAAATGTGAAATGTACACACAGATAATGAAACCACAATATAAGACTGCATAACAACAAACAAAATGAATCAGTTGTTGATTATTAATGGACTGGAGCCAATAAAAAGTAGACTGGTTATAAATCAGTCTATAACTTAGACTGGTTATATACCATAACATATCACTGGCCAACATTAAAACAATCTAAAAGTAATTACTTGGTAATAAAACCTCCAAAACTTTTTTTTAACAATAATTAATTAATGTTCAGTCTGGCCAGACATCCCACACAGGTGGGCTCTGTGTGAAGAAAACCTGTACTTTCAACACAGCTGGATATGAGCCAAAATAACTTTTTAACAATTACATCATCATCACCACCACTGCCAAAGTAAACACTTAAATATGTCTTACTGTCAGTGTTCCAAGGGTTGGTGCACTGTTGCCACGGCAACACAGATGTCATGGATGTGAATAAGTAGTAGACGGCCCATGCGTTAACCATGTTGTAGTAGATTGACAGAACTCCAGAAACGAGAACCATTGCATATCCAATACCTAAAACAGAGAGAAGAGATTAATTTGTTTTAATTATCGTTGATAAATTATACATACACACAACTGTCTGTAAAGAAAGAGGACTGTTCAATTTAAACTTTGATAGGTGACTGGCGTAACTGAGTCTTTATTTTTGCGGGGGCCAAAGGGGGGCGCTATATGCCACTGCAGTTTTTCCGTCATATTTACTGTGTACAATCAAATGTCAAATAGGAGGGCCAATGGGGGGCCCATAGTGTGAATGGGGGGCACTGGCCCCCCCATTGCTACACCACTGATAGGTGACATTGTAGGAAGGAAGGAAGCAAATGTTTTATTTAACAATGCACTCAACATGTTTAAATTAAGGTTATATGGCATCGGACTTATGGTTGAGTACCACACAGATATTGTGTGAGGAAACCTGCTGTCACCACTTCATGGACTATTCTTTTCAATCAGCAGCAAGGGATCTTTTATATGCACCATCCCACAGACAGGATAGCATAGGTGACATTGAGATCAACATCAAAACATTACAATTAAAGAGACTGACCTGAGTTTGCATATGAAACATGTTCACAAATTAATTACTCTTTCATTGTCTAAATATTTAAATAGACCCACTATAAACATAATATATCTTGTTATAACAAAGTTTACCTTTTCTGCTCTTTTATCAAAATGTAAAGAAAAAGCTAACTATAAACATAAATCCAATATAAATATAGTCCAGTGCTCTTCGACTGGAATATCATAGTTCATGATAAATGTATGGCAAAATGTATTTTAAAAGACATATATATGCTATAATATACATCACTGGGAGAGTGCTGCTAATTAAAAATAACAGCAGATGTGAAAGTTCCAGGTTTCTTCTAATACTCTAGTACTCAAGTGGTTGAAAGAGTTTTCTATGGAGGAGGTTCAACATACCGGTACTAACAGTGCACCTCTATGGTATTCTTAAGTACACTAAAAGGCATTATATGGAGGATTTCCATTGTTCTTTGAAGTTCAGAGGAGGGGTGTGCACCTTCACCAACCTCCCTCTGAATCTGTTCCTGTAGACTATGTTTTACAACTTGAGATCTTATAGCTACTACTTATATAACATTATAATATAAATATTCTTGTTTTCCTCTACCATTTTATTTACTAAAAAAAGCCTTGCAAATAATAAAGAATGTTTTTTTCACACCAATGCTAATTTAGTACTTAATTACTTCACTAAAAAACATAATCTTTTGGAGAATACCTCTAAATGAAGTACAAACATTTAATTTAGGCAACAATTTGCTTGAAGGCATAAGCTATAAACTAATGGTCACACAAAACAATACATTTCACGTGACAGAAGTTATTTAACATCTGTCTAAAAATAACACATCTGTCGTGTTTACGACCATGTACATAGCTGAGCTCTCCATCTCAGGGGGTCATAACTCAACACACTTTTGATGGGCTCTTGAAAACACTCTCTGAAAACACTACATGAGACACCAATCACAAGAGACTTTCGGTTCAGCTTCACTCAGCTTTAAATAATTACTATATGTAAAAATAGTACACAAGTACATTTTTAATAGTACATTTCAGAAACTTACTACCCACCCATGTTTGCAACCAGTAAACAAGAATATTATTGATTACAACCAGTAAACAAGTACATTATTGAAATATAGACACTTAAGATCAGTCCATCTTTACATCATCAATCACTGGTATATCTTCTGTATTATGCAGTATTGGTATTAAAAACAGTAGGTACTGGGTTCAAATCTCAGTCGAGGCATGGGATTTTTAATCCAGATACCGACTCCAAACCCTGAGTGAGTGCTCTGCAAGGCTCAATGGGTAAACCACTTGGACTGACCAGTGATCCATAACTGGTTCAACAAAGGCCATGGTTTGTGCTATCCTGGCTGTGGGAAGCGCAAATAAAAGATCCCTTGCTGTTAATCGACATAATAGCCCACAAAGTGGTGACAGCGGGTTTCCTCTCAGAATCTGTGTGGTCCTTAACCATATTTCTGATGCCATATAACCGTAAATAACTTGTGCTAAGTGCGTCATTAAATAAATATTTTTTTCGTCTTTCTTGGTTTTAATCTGCAAAAAAACCTAATTCTACATCATATTTTGTGGTTACACAATAATAAAGGTGACAAAGTGCACAAAACAACCACAAATTATCATAAATCTTTGTTTTTAATTGTGAAGGGGGAACTGGAAGGAACTCTTTCCCAAATAACATTTTGAAACCATTTTAAATGGTGAATTAAGTAACAACAAAACAAACATTTTGAGTTTTTAAACATGGCTTCACATACCTTTAAACAGTGGCACAGCTTTCCATATGGTGATGGGTCCAAGACTTGCATACTGCCCAAAGGCCAGCTCCATGTACACCAGAGGAAGACCACAGAATATTAACATTATCAGGTAGGGGATGAAGAAAGCACCTGCAGCGGAAAATGTATTATATAAATACGGTCTGTCCATTGGTGTCAAAAATGTTATATTATAGTTAGGTCAGGTCAGAGTGTTTAATATGCACATTCAGAACAAGCTGTCTTGGGCACAGGTGCCAGCCTCAGCCAGCTTCTCTGTCTAGGACACAGGTCCCTGTTGTATCACAGTACTTAATAATTTTATTATTAAATTTTAAATCTGTTTTTGCTATCGTTTTATAACTATTAGATGAACAAATCTTTTTAATGTTACCATCAACAAAATCCTGAGAACTGACACAATCAAAAGAGTATAACATGGGTGTACATAGAGGGGGTTCGATGGGTTCGACCGAACCCCCTCCCCCTCCCTAAAATTGCTTTTTTATAATTTAATATATCTGACATTGATATCTGACATTATTATAATTACTCATGCAACATAGAAATATATCTATTTTGGAATCCCCCTTTTCAAAATCCTATGTACGCCCATGTATAAAGATAATTTACAATTGGCCAACCTCAGCTCACTGAATGAAGAAATGTAACAATATTGATCCATATTATTCAGCATTTTCAAGGACAGATGCACCAAGATATCATAAAGACAAAATTGTTGAAATTTGCATGGCTGAATGTATCTTATAAAGAAATCAATAAGGAATTGTTCAGAAATTTTTATTTATATAGATTTAGTCGTCTCTAGACTACAGGCTGCTGCAACATAATGAAATAATAAATTCTGCCTGCTGTCTGCAGGTTACGGTGGTATAAAACTCTTTTGTGTTTTTAAATAGTTGTGGTGATTTTTACAAAGCAGCACTGTGGAACAGGATATTAGATGTTAAAGACATTACATGACAAAACAATTGTTATTACAATATTAAAAATACAATTGTTATTATAATATTAAGATGAAAACAACATTTACATAAAATTATATTAAAAGATTATTAGTGAGGAGGTCAAACTGTACATCTAATAATGGTGGATTGTTAAAAATAAGATCTAACAATACGTTTAATAATGGTGAATTGTTAAAAAGAAGACAACATGCTCTTAGGCTACATGGATGCAGCTTTGTTAAAATCTTCCCTGAAATCCTTTACTGTGCTGATTACCACACAAACACTTTATGTGGCATAACATAAGATGAAAGAGAAACAAATGACAATCTGTTGCCCTCACTCATCAAATGATTAGCTACAAAGAGCTTTTATAACAGTAAACATCAAATAAATGTAACCTAAAACATTCAGTTTGTTCCATAAAAAAATACTGAATCTTTTGCTCCGAGCTATTACTCTTGCTCCCCATCACTACTCTGAGACAGAGAGTAATTCAAGGAGTAACTGCTAGCTCCCCTTAGCATCTGAATATATATGGTATCTAGTTCATTCAAAAACAAAACAACAAATAAACATAACACACATTTAATTAATTAAATGACTTCTGATAATCTAAGTAAGGAAAGCACTTATAATGACTTCCTTCAAAAAAAATTCTGATCTTATATGCCTGTAAATGTCTATAATTATTAATGTAAAGCAACACACACCTCCTCCATTTCTGTACACCAGGTAAGGAAACCTCCACACATTTCCCAGCCCAACAATGTATCCGAGACATGAGAAGACAAATTCAAAATGTCCGCCCCAGTTGCCACGCGCCTTGTTTTCATCCTCACTGGACTCATCGTCGGAGCTGGAGACAGTGATCAGATCTGACAAGTATCCCGTGCCACTGAGGTCGGAAGACTCACGTCTTCGCTGAAACAAACACAAGTAGTATGGTTTAAAAAACAATCAAATTTATTATTTGCCAAATGGAGCACTCGCTTGATGTGTGGTCGGTCTGGGATCAATCCCCATCGGTGGGCCCATTGGGCTATTTCTCATTCCAGCCAGTACACCATGACTGGTATATCAAAGGCTGTGGTATGTACTATTCTGTCTGTGGGATGATGCATATATAAAAAATCCCTTGCTACTAATGGAAAAATGTAGCATGTTTTCTCTCTAAGACTATATGTCAGAAAAACCAAATGTTTGACATCCAATAGCCAATAATTAATAAATAAATGTGCTCTAGTGGTGACATTAAACAAAACAAACACTATCCTAAGCATGCTCCCCAGCTGCCTAAGCTTTGCTGAAAAGTAATACATATTTGAATTTAGAAAAATCATAATATTTCTTATTGTGAAAAAGTATCAAACATGCTGTCCTTGGTGATCTATAGCCTTCTGGGCTTTGCTGAAAATGTAATAGGTCTACATTTTAAATTTAGACAAATATTATCAATCATGATTAAAAAAAAATCTGTTGTTATATATCCATTTAAAGGCAAGATAGCACAGCAGTTGAGCTACTAAATAGCCCAATTAACTATTGCTGGAAAATATATTCGTAATCAACATTTTGGTAAATAATTACATTATGGTGAAATGATGATATATCGGAAATTTCAGGCAATTCATACAACTCTGCCTTTAGTAGGTCAACACAGTGCAATCCTGCCTTTAATCAACTTCAGTAGGTCAACACAGTGCGATCCTGTCTTTACCGAACTTCAGTAGGTCAAC
>JAECMU010087071.1:0-14558 GCA_016106625.1 Dracogyra subfuscus
GTTGGTAGATAATTCTGCCATTATTGGTGTGCGCACCAATGTAACATGGCCGCGTCTACGATGTTAGCAATGTTTTGAATATTTTAAGTTCTTCATTTGAAATGCGGAAAAAGGCGCGACAAACGCGAATTCTGGGAAATACCGGAAACAAATTTTAGAAACCAGATGGAAAGCAAAACCTGCTTGTGAAACGGTTTTTTGGAAAGCATTTTGTGCGCTTTGAGTGGCAATTGCCGCCTGCCGCCTGCCAAATTCGAGCCTTGCATTGCCTCCATCCCTTTTCCAATGGATTGGTGGGTTTTTTTTAATGTAGTATCAAATAGAAGTATGTTTGTGTTATTCCTTTTTTGTGTAATAATTGTCATACACTGATTAAGCATAAATATGTTTACTAAATGTGACTTCCGTAATCACTTTGAACACGAGCCACGAATAACACAATAATTTATAATGTATATTGAAAATGTAGGTATTTTTATTTGTTGGGGATTATTTTTCATAAAAGCATGACCGTGCCAGGGTGATATACAAGTACGCTCTGGACCACCTGCCAAAGGAGAACTGTGAACAGATCTACAAGCAGTACACGATTCACGAGAAGCGGTTCGGCAGTCGAGCGGCCATTGAAGACGTCATAGTCAGTAAGAGACGCTTCCATTATGAAGAGGTGAGACACCAATAAACAGTCATTTCATAAAGATTATGGGCAGTAACTAGTGATGGGGGTGGGGACAGGTATAAACCACTCCATTAAAAAAGAAAAAAGTGTCCTTGTAATGTAAAAATGTCCTTTGTATTTAACTGGAGAAGACGTACATTAATGTGTCTTGGTTCTGCAGATGTTTTTCTTGTGTGGGTTTGTTTTTGCTTACCTCCTCACTCCCCTGTTATTTTAGACTAGGGACAGCCCTAAATTAATTTATTTTGTATTCGACACCAAATTTTGTGAGAAGGAATTTTAATATTTTATTAAAATGTCAACAAACATATAATAATAAGCATTTTATACATACATTTTTTTAACGGTAGGTGGTAGAAAAAAGAGTACTCTTTGTGCATTAATGAAACTCAATAATTATGAACTGTCCTTCATCTGCATTGAAATAAAATAATTATTATTGATTTGGATGTTTGTGTTTGCAGGAGGTCAATTCAAACCCGATGAATTACGATGCTTGGTTTGATTACCTGCGACTGCTGGAATCGGATGGAGAGCAAGAACAAGTGGAGGAGACTTATGAGAGGGCTATCTCCAACATTCCACCATCGCCGGTTTGTTATTTCACTATCATGGGTTTGTTATTCTACCATCGCAGGTTTGTTATTCCACCATCGCAGGTTTGTTATTCCACCATCATAGGTTTGCTATACCACCATCGCAGGTTTGTTATTCCATCATCGCAGGTTAGTTATTCTGCCATCGCAGATTTGTTATTCCATCATCTCAGGTTTGTTATTCTGCCATCGCAGGTTAGTTATTCCACCATCACAGGTTAGTTATTCCACCATCGCAGGTTTGTTATTCCACCATTGCAGGTTAGTTATTCCACCATCACAGGTTAGTTATTCCACCACCACAGGTTAGTTATTCCACCACCACATGTTTGTTATTCCACCATTGCAGGTTTGTTATTATATGCTATCTATGTGTGGAAAGAAAGGAAGGAAGGAAATGTTTTATTTAACGACGTACCACTCAACACATTTTATTTACGGTTATATGGTGTCGGAGCTATGCATGGAAAAGTACTCTTTAGAGTTGTAATTCATAATTACATAACTGTATGGATGGGCACAGTGGGCACAGGTTCATCTCTGTGTTTTTCTAGTTTATGTTGACTAATGTTATTGTGATTTCAGGAGAAGCGTCACTGGCGCCGCTACATCTACCTGTGGATCAACTACGCTGTGTATGAGGAGCTGGAGGCAAGGAACATGGAGCGAACGCGAGACGTCTACAAGGCCTGTCTGGAGGTCGTCCCGCACAAGAGGTTCACCTTCGCCAAGGTCTGGCTGCTCCTCGCGCAGTTCGAGATCAGACAAAGAAACCTGACAAAAGCACGAAAAGTTTTGGTAATTGTTTATCTTTTAGCTAGTTTTTATACACCCATCTTTGATATGCGTCTGTGAACTTTTAGTTTCTGAACCATATCTTTCTAATCACTCATATTGGTCCATCAAACCTTGCATTCAAGTATAACATGAGATGGTGATGTGTCGCATAACTGCTGTTTGAGCAAAATAGTGAGATACTGCATAATAATAAGTAATAAGAACTATATTTTTAGGCAACTCAGTCCATTAATGAGTGCTCTCCTGAGCTTTCTTCAATAGTTGTATCATAGAGTATTTAATAGTCACGTACGTCACATTTTTTTCTAAAGCTTATGAACATGCCCGGACCAGTGATAAACATATGATAACATATGAGAAATCAACACTTCCTGGTCCGTCAATAGAATCTGTCAAAAATAAATTTAAATAATTTGGTTTTCATGAGTGAAAAGTCAGTTTTTTCTAATACCAAATATAAGGGTTCAAAGACAGAAATTGCCGAACATGTAACAAAAATTGAGTGTGCGGTTATTTATTACGTTTTACATAGTATGCTAAAAGTGGGTTCTATTTAAAAACATGGTATTTGCAAATAAATCTGGCAGTAAATATTATTAACAAATATTATTTTATGGGCACCAAAGTAACAACTATTTAAGTAAATATATATTTTTTGTTTTCTTTTCGATTACATGTGTTTACTTTACTGTTTTTTTCTTGTGTGTGCGGCTATTGCTTACTCCAGGATACTTGATTGTTTTTTGGTTTTGTTTGCAGGGAACTGCTATTGGCAAATGTCCCAAGAACAAATTGTTCCGAGGATACATTGAACTGGAGCTACAGCTTAGAGAATTTGACAGATGTAGAATTTTGTATGAAAAGTTCCTCGAGTTTGCACCTGAAAACTGCACCACTTGGATGAAGGTAAGAATAATTGATTGAAGTAAAACCACCTTTCCAAAAGTGTGACAAATATTGTCTCAATTGGTTTTTTTTTAATTCAACTTAACCTGACCTCAAACTAAAGGCATTTTTCCCTGGAACAATAGACTGATCTGAACATCACAACAGCCAATGGGATAGCTTCCTTGAAGCTTCCTTTCTTTTTCTCCTTTGCACTTATGGTAAACATGTTTTAACACCACAAGTGTTTTTGAATTGGTATTTTGCACCATAAGGCCACTAGAAGCAATTTTACAATAATTTTAAATGACCAGTGGTGTTTATCTGATTTATGGATATGTAGCCATCGTTAAAAATGTTATACAAAAATATTGATAACAAGTGGAATATCCTGACACTGTCGCTGCTTTTATGACTATTCTTGTTGGATTGCAGGATAAATAAAATAACCAGTTACTGTTTTAAGATACTAGTGTTAATCCTGATGAGATCAAATGGTGAATGCTATTTGACAGAACCACACAGATGTTGAGGGAGGAAACCAGAATTAGCAATTGGAACAGGACTTCAATCAAAAATGACATTCACAGCATCAAATAGACAATAACACTCGCAAATCTAAAAACTTCATATGGTTATGTCCATTGTAAACTGAATTGTTTTTCTATAGAACTAACTGCATAAAATACCTGGCTACAATCTAACTGTAGACCCTTGAATCGTCAACATCGCCTGTTCCAATTGCTAATGATGTCACTTTCTCCTAGTAATCGTCACAAGATACAGCCAAGGCTTCTAGATTATGGTAGCCCCACTCCCATGGCCTGTGATAGTCAATGTTGGGCTAGTCAATAACTAATATTGCCATGCCCGACAGCTAGTGAAAAAAAGGTCAATTATTGCATTTACATCTATTTTGTAAATATGAATAGTCTGCCCCCATCCCAACCCCTCAATATTAGTGTTTTTAATCTCCGTCTCCCTTTTTAGGTGACATACATTATCTGATTATTACTATTATTTAGTAAGATTGTATTAACTTAAAGTAAAGTAGGGCTAGAGAATTTTTAATTGTGGCTAGTAAATGTTTTAAATCCCTGATATCGTGGCTAGTTGATTTTATAAAAATTCTAAAAGCCCAGGATACAGCTGACTTTTTAAGGCAGTAACCAGTTAATTTTTATGTAATGTTAACAATTAATCTCGGGTTTTTTGTTTTATAGTATGCAGAACTGGAAATCATTCTCGGCGATACTGACCGTGCACGCGCCATATTTGAGCTGGCTGTGAATCAGCCGAAGTTGGACATGCCCGAGGTGTTGTGGAAGGCATACATCGACTTCGAAATCGAGCAGGAGGAGTACGACAAAACAAGGTCACTCTACAGGTACCTGCTGGAAAGAACGCACCATGTCAAGGTCAGTGCAGGTTTTAAATATTTACTGGCTGTGTGAGTTGTTTGTTTTTATATGTCACGTTAGGTGGGTTTATAAACAAAAACTATTATTTTGTTTCTGGGTTCATGCACATTTGCAATTGAGGAGCGGGGTGCAGCCCAGTGGTAAAGCATTCGCTTGATGCATGGTCAGTCTGGGATCGATCTCCGTCAGTGGACCCATTGGGTTATTCTCGATCCAGCCAGTGCACCTTGACTGGTATTCAAAGGCTATGGTAAATGTTATCGTGTCTGTGGGATGGTGCATATAAAAGATCCCTTGCTGTTAATCAAAACGAAATAGCTCATGAAGTGGCAACAGCGGGTTTCCTCTCTCAGTATCTGTCATGTCCTTAACAAATTGTCCGACGCCATATAAATAAATAAATAATAAAACCCCCAAGAATATTGAAATTGTTTTTAATGTATTTTCTTGGGGAGCATAACCCAAACCCTGTAAAACATTCACTTGCCATATTTTAGACCACAGCCTGCACAGTGTCTCAAAACACGTACTTGGGGTTGGTCGTTATAACCAGAAAGGTGGAAAAAATTATGTTCGTAAATGAAATTATTTGAGGTAATATTTTTAGGTGCATGTTGTTCAAATTGTAACCATTACAAAGTGGCCATTATGCAACTTTGAAATAAGCCTCTTTAATCACTGATTCATAGATTTATTAAAATTAGATATGGATATTCAAATATGATGATTTATCAAAACATATAGATGTAAGAGGTGATAAACAATTCTACAGCAAATTTGTTATCTTTAAAGGAGTTGTGAATGGTATAACAAAAGCCATAATGTGTGCTGTCGTGTTTGTGGATCATACATATAAAACATCTATTGATGAGAGTAGCCTGTTTGGCATCAGTGGGTTTCATTTCTCACACACAAGACCAAGTGTCATAACTGCCACATTGTGTTATATATCTATTATCTTCTAGTTAATTATTGTGACGCAGTGTCTTTAAGAAAACATTCCTTTTCTTTCTAGGTGTGGATAAGCTTTGCCCAGTTTGAGAAGTCGATTGCAGAGGACAATAACTTTGACCAAATCCGCAAAGTGTTCCAAGAAGGAAACCAGGCTCTGAAAGAGGCGCAGGTGAAAGAGGAACGACTCATGTTGCTGGAAACGTGGCATATGTTTGAGGTGGGTTCAGTTATCTCCCTTAGTGGAATTTTCCTTTAATCCAGATAAGTACTCTAACTCCCTTTCTGATCATAAGCAGACCTCTGAAAAATGCCAGAACGATTGTTTAGTTCAAGCATCTCATATTCAAATCTTAATTATAGATTTTTCATTCTCGCAATTTAGGACATCCTTTACATGATTATGATGAGTTGTGCCAACAAAGAAATGGGTTTCATGTAGCTCATGAATGGTTCGCGCAAATTTTAAAATCTTAGAGGCCTGTGTAAGTCAGTGTGTGCCATAAGAGAGCTGTCTGGACTAGTGCTTATAAAACTTTTAGAGTCTAGATTCAAGATACAGTAATGCCATGGTAACGTCATACAAATTGCATGTGTGTGATGTCATGACGTTTTATAAGCATGGGCCAAGAACTTTGATTGATATTAGCTTAGAAATTTTTGACAGCTATCTGTGGGATTATAAATGTATGTACATACACGTACATACTTTAATGTTTCCCTAGAAATTTGGCAAGGCATGGTAGACTAAACATTTTTGAGGCATTTTCACTAATTTCAGGGCATGTTTTTTTTCATTAAAGAAAAAACAAAATTGTAATGAATGTGCTTGCTTTAATAAATGAATTGCAAAATATATAACAGGAAAATTTTATGAATTAATCACATATATCTTTTAGTTTTTTATAAAGGCAATTTTAGAATTAATTATTGAAAAAGGCTTGTTTAATCTCAGGGCAGTATGGCACCGATTAAGGCAAGATAGTGCTAGACTATTGAGGGTTAGTGCTGCACCATGCTAAAATAAGCTAGGGAAAACACTACATACTTAGTCATTGTATTTGTATCGTTTGGGAATACATGACTGCAGGAAACTGATGTTAAACTTGTGTGTTTCAGAGAGAGAATGGTGACGAGACTTCTCAACAAAAGGTTGTCAAACTGATGCCACAGAAAGTGAAGAAGCGCAGGAAGATACAAACAGATGATGGGGTAAGACTATTTACCTAAAAACTCCAGACCTGTAGCATGTTTTTTGTATTAAACGTTTGTTATACTTTAAATACTGGTTCTTTTTTAAGACATTCCAGTACCTTCAATTTGGCTTCATACACAAATATCACAGTTCACTATTTATGTTGGTTATAACAGTTCACCGTTTACATGGGCCATCTCAGTTCACTATTTACATGGACCATCACAGTTTGCTATTTATTTGGGCTATAACTGTTCAATATTTATATGGGCTATAACTGTTCACTATTTACATAGGTTATAACTATTTACTGTTTACATGGGCTATCACAGTTCACTATTTACATGGGTTATAACAGTTCACTATTTACATGGGCTATAACTGTTCACTATTTGCATGGGCAATCAGTTCACTATTTACATGGGCTATCACTGATTACTATTTACATGGGCTATCACAGTTCAGTATTTACATGGGCTATATCAGTTCACTATTTACAATGGTCTATCACAGTTTACTATTTACATGGGCTATCACAGTTCAGTATTTACATGTACTATCACAGTTCACCATTTACATGGGCTATAACAGTTCACTGTTTACATGGGCCAACTCAGTTCACTATTTACATGGGCCATCACAGTTCATTATTTACATGGGCAATCACAGTTCAGTATTTACATGGGCTATCAGTTCACTATTTACATATGGCTATCACCGATTACTATTTACATGGGCTATCACAGTTCAGTATTTACATGGGCTATAACTGTTCACTATTTGCATAGGCTATAACTGTTCACTATTTACATGGGCTATAACTGTTAACTATTTTCATGGGCTTTAACAGTTCACTATTTACATGGGCTATCACAGTTCACTATTTACATGGGATATCTCAGTTCACTATTTACATGGGCTGTCATAGTTCACTATTTACATGGGCTTTCACTATTTGCATGGGCCATCACAGTTCACTATTTACATGTGCTATGACTTTTCCAGACTGATGCTGGGTGGGAGGAGTATTTCGACTACATCTTCCCAGATGAAGAGGCTGCCAAACCAAACCTTAAACTGCTGGCACTCGCCAAGAAGTGGAAGCAGAAGCAGGATCCTGAGGAAGACATTGCTGACCCCTCCGAGAATGACAATTCATGACACAAGAATCTTCCCACAGATGAGGAAGATATTACCAACCCCTCTGAGAATGACAATTCATGACACGAGAATCTTCCCATGAATGAGGAAGAGACCAATTTCTCCAGGACGTCAGTAAAGACTGACTCTCAAGTTCCACACGGTTTACACAGATTTTTCATTGACACAATACTTATGACATAAATTTTTTCTCTTAGACAGGGAAGAGGTGATAAATTTGTCCAGTGTAAATTTAATGTAATTACCAATTTTGGACTTTGTGAATGTTCACACAGATTTCTCAAGTAGACAGATGGTGCTCTACAAGAAGTCTGTAAATATCACAGGTGTTTGAGAATTGAAAATTTGCTTAAATCATTTATGGGTTGTTAAAAACCCCAAACCTAATAGAACCCATATCATTTTGCATAGCCATGTAAATGATGTTCTAAATTTATTGGACAAAAGATAAATGAATGACACCAATCTAGACTTGCGCAAACAGAACAGTTCTCCTTGCAGTTTCAGGAACCTGGATTAGAGATTACATTAAGGGGATTTTAAACACATTGCGTCTATTACGTTTTCCCATTGAACACTTATATCATGGCCTGAATACCAGGTGTATTATACAGAGGTGACATACAGGCCTCTGTATGTAAATAAAAAAAAAGAGTGGTTTGGGGTGGTGCATATGGGCAGGAGGCCTCTACATGTAATGGTAAAGTGTATGATTGTTATATAGGTTGCTCATTACAGCAGTGGTGTGTTCATGAACCAAATGCCCAGGAACTGTTTGACTGGTTTTGTCTTCTATCATAAACATTCATCTAAAGTTAGGCACAAAAACCAGTCTAGCAAGCGACCGTGATTCTGAACATATCACTGATTTCATCTTCATCAATGTCATACAATCGGGTGCAGTTTACCAACATTGTGTAGATCATGTCTGTGATTCCATAATGCAGTTGACATTTCATTGAATCATCATCAAATATTTTGTAATGCTTGTTAAAATAATCAATTGATGCTAATCACAGAGACGTATTTCATGTGTCTCATGATCTGTGATTTTATTATGTACAGGATAAAAGAATATTACAAATATGAATATTGAATTGGCCTTTGATTTTTTTTATTGTTAGAAAATAAAGTAATTAAGAGGTTAAGCCAAATGACCTAAACACAGTTGCTTTTAATACTAAGTGTCTATTCTGTTTAATGTTTTTGTCCATGTGTTTTATCGAGGGCCAGACAACTTGTGGTGCCTATATCCAACAAACTTTCAAACACGTCCACCATAGACACATTTCCACCAGTGACTGAGTCAAAAGCTGAGAGGGTAGGGAGAGACCTTAATATAGGCATCACCAGTTGATCAGTCCCCAGCATTAACACACACGTCACTAAATATTGTTTAAAAAGAAGGAGGGGCAAGTTTGAAGTGGGTTGAATTTGGAATACCAAGTTTGTAGGAATTCAAAAATTCTATTCAGTTGTGAACTTTACAAGCCAACAATAAAAACTGGATTGTTCAGCCAAAAGAATAAAGGTGATTGGAGCAAGTTTTGACAGGCTACCAAAATAAAATGTGTCAGCCTTTTTATTTTTAAAAAACCTAAACATAAGTTTTTAAAAGTTTGTGGCAAAAGGTTTAAGAAGTTTGAAGTGTCCTAATGACACTTGAGGAGGGTGGTACTTGGCTGGAGTCTACGATGACAGGATCTGGCCCTGGAAGACTTCATTCGGAAGGTGTTCTCTTGAAAGGCTTAAGTGTTTGACTATGTAGCTGTAGACCTCACCAAAGATCATCTTCGTGGTTTAGTAGATGGTTCAGTTATCCATCAACATTAAAGGCACAGGCTCTAGTTTTTAAATACTACAACATATGTTTCATTATCAGAGCTGTTATTGATCACTGAAATCAGACATTACTGGTACTTATATTTTATTCTTTAGATTATTCATTTTCATGGAACTGGACTGTTTTTGGTCATCCTGGTGTTTGTAGTACTAAAAATGGCATATTTCTTCTTCTTTTTTAAATGCACATGCATCTTGAGAAGTAACAGTTTATTGATTCGTTTTTAGTCTATTTTTCTACAGGTTAAAACTAGCAGTATTGTCGCTGGGTGAAAATTAAAGAAGGGCGGCAGCTCAGCATCACACCCTTCAAAAAAAACAAAAAAACTTTATCCAAATGAGTTAACGGTTTATAAATTAACAAAACTTGTTGTCTATTTTTTTACGGGTTAAAACTAGGGACTGCACCTTTAACAAAAGTTACTTTCGGAAGATCCCCTTGTGGCAGTGCGTGAGCACTACTGCAGTGATTCAAGCCTCCAAGGTGGAGAGGTGAATACTAAATTCTGTCCTGCCAAGACTTTTATTTGTGGTTATATGACGTCGGACATATGGTTAAGGACCACACGGATATTGATAGAGGAAACCTGCTGGCGCCACATCATGGGCTACTCTTTTTTTTTTCGCTTAGCAGCAAGGGATATTTTATATGCACCATCCCACAGACAGGATAACATATACCACAGCATTTGATATAACAGCCATGCTGCACTGGCTGGAGCAAGATTTGTCAGGCAAAGTGTGACGACACATACAAGGGCTTCCACCTACAATTGAGCTGTCAGTTTTTATACCCCCTCAAGTGCTGGCCCTGGCACACATTTTGTCTTCAGTGTCGTCCGTCTCTTCATATCTCAGTGGTCTGGTGTATGAAAGCCGGAACAGATAGATTTTCAAATAAGACGGTCATCGCTCCCATTTGATTCAAACTCGGAATAGGGTTTCATCCAATATGACATGATTTTGATTGCACTAATACAAGTCTATCATTATCTTGGAAAGCGGTTTTGATGGATAGATGGACAAACGGATGAGTGTGTTTTGGGTCAAAGGATGTATTCGGGTGGATTGATGGTTCGTTGACATCTGATCAAATATTTGAGAGTCATGTGATTCAATAAATGAATTGAGAACTCAAGAATCTTTTAGAAAGTTTGTGTTGAACTTTAACGACACCACTGGATTACAATGATATATTAATCATCAGCTATTGGATACCAAACATTTGGTAATTCTGACACGTAGTCTTGGAGGAAACCCGCTACATTTTTCCATTAGCAGCAAGGGATCTTTTATACACACTTTTCTATAGACAGGATAACACATACCACAGCCTTTGATATACCATCCATAGGGCCCTTGCTGGGACAGGAAAAAACTATTAGAGAATTGATCCACTGAAGAGATTCAACCCTATGACGCAAATACCTCGAGCTAGCGATACACTGACTTACCTAGATCCCGCCCCACACCACAGGGTTAAAGTCAAGCCTATACAAATAGCATATAGTTGGAAGTCAGAAGTTTTGTTCTCAAATCTAGAGTGGTTTTGTAACGTTTGGTAAATATTGGCCTAGGACGATCAGAACAATTACAATTTAACAGTTTTAAAAGCTGTAATGGATAAAAAAAATATTTAGCACTGCCTAGTAAATAACAGTCTGTACGTTTTGTAATAAAAAATATATATAGTTCAAGATTATAAAAGAGAAATTGTTTGTACCTCTTTAACATTGACCTCGATTATGGGTAGGGCCTCCATGAGACCCAAGTTATTGGGACTCGAATACTCGTGGAGACTTTAGTTTTGAGTTGATATTTGTGGACACCGTAGAATCTTAAGAAATATTATATAAGATATTTTGATTAAAATACTTTTAATGAGTCATATAGTAAAAAAAAAAAAAAATTCTGAATGTATAATCATACTACGAATATGATCAGTCAAAAAGTTCTTAATGGACACACATCTTAACAATGTATATGTCTGTGGAATAGTGCCTGTAAAATATTCCTTACTAATAATTAAAAAAAATGTGGCGGGTTTTCCCGCTAAGACTATCAAATGACCAAATGTTTGACATCCAATAGCCGATAATTATTAAATTAATGTGCCGTTATGAAAAAAAAAACCCATAAAACTTTTAACACATCTGGATAAGATCGTCATCTTACTAGTTACGTTCCTGAAAATTACGAACTTGTACAGAAGACCGTATCGGTTTATAATCTTAAAATAAACATGTTCTATTCAGATAATATCTGCTTGTTTCCATGATTGATGAGGTAGGTCTAGTCGGTGGTCAAAACGTAACGAGATTGGTCAATCGCTAGACTAGCCGTGTGACATTGAGAGACTTTAGAGAGATAAATGACTCGGATCGTTAACAGTGTCGTGTTCCCTTTGGCATTAATCCTACGGGAAATTCCAAATTCCATAGCACCAAAAGCAACCTACTCCCCCCCCCCCCCTTTCTTCGCATGTTACCGACTCTAGTTGGGCTGCTGGTGATATCTTGCACCTGCCAGTACAAACGGTTCCTTCTACCACCCACCTCAACTCTTTTTCTTGTCCTGGACGGGGCCGGCCGAGGCTGGCACCTGTACCCATGACAGGCATGCATTAAAACAGCTTGTTCTGAATGAGCACTTTAAGCCCTATGACCTGATTTGACAGTATCTTGTTCGAGTCCACTGAATGGTCGCTACCGGCCATCTGTGTGAAATAAGGTGAGAGTTCATCACTAGGGGAAAAAAATCATTCATTCATTCATTTCAACTTATTTCCGTACTTATATCAAATTACGGTTCAAGCACGCTGTCCTGGGTACACAACTCAGCTATCTGGGCTGTCTGTCTCTATAACTAACCAGGGTTAGTGGTTAGTTATAGAGAAGTCGGTGTAGTGGTCTTGTAAAAAAAAATACCCGTGTATTATCACTCTGTGTGGAGCAGATTCCGTGCTGCGAACCCAGTACCTACCATCCTTATACCCGATGGCTTATCTACGACACGTCCGAGGCAGGTAAAGAATTTATGTTTTGTTTAACGACGCACTCAACACATTTATATGGTTTCGAGCATAATGTGGTTAAAGACTATAGAGATAATTGTAGGGGAAATTCGCTGTCACCGCCACTCTTTTATATACACCATACCACAGACAGAATAGCACATACCACGGACTTTGATATACCATTCTTAGTTCACTGGCTGGAATGACAAATCGCCCAATGGACCTGTCTTTGTTTTTCCACTGGGAAGGAAGGAAGGAAATGTTTTATTTAACGACGCACTCAGCACATTTTATTTACGGTTATATAGCGTCGAACGTATGGTTATGGACCACACAAATATGAGAAAGGAAACCCGCTGTCGCCACTTCATGGGCTATTCTTTTCTTTTTTTATTAGCAGTAAGGGATATTTTATATGCACCATCCCACATACAGGATAGTACATACCACGGCCTTTGTTAAACCAGTTGCGGAGCACTGGCTGGAACGAGAAATAGCCCAATTGGATTTTCCATTGGGATGCCATTTCAAAAGACAAATTGGTCCATGTACTTTTTTTTCGGTTAGCTTCCCCCTCAATCCCCCCCTCCCTCCCCCCGCATCCCAGAAAAATAATTCCTCGATCCGATTCTGCTTATTTGTCAGCTGTTGAGACAAGTCACACAGCCTATATAATTACTTGATACAAAAGTGAAGGAAGGCAATAAAGAAAACGTTTAACGTTTGAGAAAATTGCTTCTGGTGCAAGTCCAAATATTGCCAGTGACCGAAAAGTGGCTCTGGTACTTAATAACGTACGTAATATTCTCCTCTCCCGTTTTAACAAGCAAACAACAATTCGGTTTCAAGACGTGTATAATTACAGAGCGCAATTATTCGCTTCACGCCATGCAATAAGTAAATTAGTTAATAAAACAGATTGTTTCTGCTTGGCAATGATAGTGTGCATGTGGTTACGAGCTATACACGTGCAGAGAAAGTAATTTGCATGCATGTTATTCAAACAGGTTTATTTGCTTACAGTGCTGTTAAAGTGCTACTGTTTTGTCTTGACATATTATATAATTTTCTAATATAGCCTAAATATTAAAGGAACATTCCCGAGTTTGGTGCGATGTTTTAAGATGTTATCGACTAATAAAATATTTCTACGATTAAACGTACATATTAAAAATATTTTGTTGTTTAGAATATCAGTGGCTCTATATTAAACGTGTTTCTGATCGTTATAATATTTGTATTAAGTTCATTTTCATTTTATTTCCTAAAAAGTATTTTTTCGTACCTACGAAATTATTTGAAGACGAAATCCATTTTGGGCTTCTTATAAATGGTAAGAAGCCCAGAAACACATTGAATATACAGACATTGATATTCTAAACAACAAAATATATTTAATATGAAAATATAATCGTAGAAATATTTTATTAGTCGGAAATATCTTACAATGCAACAAACTCGGGAATGTTCCTTTAAGTTTGGTTAATCTGCAAAACTGCAATACACATTTGAATATGGTTATAACAGAGAGAAGCTAACGGCTGTGACGTTTTAACAAAGGAAGGAAAAAAATGTTTTATTTAACGACGCACTCAACACATTTTATTTTCGGTTATATGACGTCAGACATATGGTTAACAACCACACAGATATTGAGAGAGGAAACCCGCTGTCGCCACTTCATGGGCTACTCTTTCCGATTAGCAGCAAGGGATTTTTTATATGCACCATCCCACAGACAGGATAGCACATACCACGGTACCGTATTTGATATACCAGTCATAGAACACTGGCTGGAACGTGAAATAGTTCAATGGGATGTTATTTAAACAGGAAAATACCATCAAAAATAACAAGAGCTTGTCTCATTAATCATTAATTCTTAGACGAACGTGCGTTTTTAAAAACTAGGGTATGTCGCTTTAAATGGACTGTCCTGGATTTGCTGCCATTGTAAAATGTTTTTAACAATAAAAATTACACGTTAAATACATTTTGTTGTTAGAATGTCGAG
>JAECMU010087096.1:0-16780 GCA_016106625.1 Dracogyra subfuscus
GTAGTCATATCACCAGATAAGGAAGTCATGGTACCAGATAAGGGTAGTCATGTTACCAGATATGGGTAGTCATGTTACCAGATAAGGGTAAAAAAACAACCCATTAATTAAATTATAACATAAATGATGATTATAAAAATTCTGATAAAACATCATAGAGGATTTTCAAGATGGACAAGAAACTTTAAGTAATACAAAAGAAAAATATAGAATAACTGATCAAAGGTGCTAAACATGAAGAATTCTAAATAAGGACAAACTAAAGGTGAATCCAAACTTTGTTAATACACATGTAACTTCAAAAACCAATTATATGTACGATAGACAATTCTGTAATCAAATGAATTTCACTGACTGGAAAACATGTAAACATTCTTTAAATGCATTCATGATACCATGCAAAAATTGATATAATCTGACTTTTCAAATTGAGAAAGTTATTAGAGACTCAAAACATTTTGAAAATCATGAAAATATTGACTTTTTTCTAATGTTCTTTCTATTCTTGTTTCAACACAAAACATCTATCGACTGATAGCAGTGTGTTGGGGAGTTCTTAAACCAACATGCCTTTCCTTCATAATAAACCTTTCAAATCATATGGTTGAAATGGTGTGTTATTTATTTCACCTCTTTTGTGTGACTACACACACAACATCATGATAAAATCGTTATACAGTTCAGATTTGACAGTTAAAAAAAGAAGATGGTTTTCATCCAAGTCTGTGACTTTTTAATCTGTTGTGACAACTGACTCTTATGAAGTCCTGAAATTATAATGCATGGTTATTAATATATGACAAAACAGGAATGGCAAGATGTGAAAATATACATAAACCTAGACATCATCTGGACTTTGCTTAGTTGCACACCTTAGACAACCAATTAAATGCAATATTTTATTTAACACAATGCCTGATACCTAAGCTACCTAAATAAGGCATTTATGATGTCAAAAGGGACAACACTCAATTTTAATTTCTTGACTTCAATATTATTAAAAACTAACAGTATTAATACATACGCCAAAAAACCCTGTATTAAGTCAAATTTGTTACTTCAACCATTGTCATTAATTATTAAAGAAATATAATTGGACTACATCATATTCTTATTTTTATATGTTGGGGTGGGGGGGGGGGGAGAAGGTGATACAAAAAATGCAATCATTCCTATGGCACGATCATGCTTTTTTGTCTTTTAAAAAAAAGAAGCAAAGCCTTCTATATATTTCATTCCATATTCCATAAAGCTGCAACAAGCAATTTATATTTAGGCCTATAACAAAGATTATCACATAAGATTTCAAACTGTACATCTATTACATTAGATTTTAAATTATTCATCTATCAAAAATATTAAAAATTATTCAGCTACATGTAGATTTATCACAAATATTTCAAATATTTCAAATATTACAAAGAGTAAAAATTATTTAGATATATTAAAATCTACCACATTAGGTTTCAAATTATTTAGCTAGAGGTAGTTTACTAGTATTACAGACATTTCAAATTATTTAGCTACACACAAATCTACCACATTAGGTCTCAAATTATGCAGCTAGAGGTAGATTATTAATAATACTTCAAATTAGTCAGCTAGATGTAGATTATCACAAATATTACACATTATTCAATTACATGTAGATGACAAAAACTAAAAATTATTGAGCTAAAGTAGATCTATCACAAACAGCTTCTAATGTCTGTGTTTAACACACAAAGTCATGGTTTTGATTCATTAATAATGCATATCTGGATGACTCCAGATTATGCTTCAAACACAATGGAATATGTGGGCAAGAAGATGAAGTCTGTCCAATTAAGCACACAAATGGCTCTGCTTGTGAAGGAATGTGTGGGAAATGACACTAGATGTGATTAAGAACAAATATTTGGCTGTTAAGGAATATTAAAACTGAAACAAAGTCTGTCCATGGTTCTGGTTTCAAGGAATATTTAAACAAAGACACCAGGTATGTCCATGGTTCTGGTTTTCAATGAATATTTAAACAAAGACACCAGATATGTCTATGGTTCTGGTTTTCAAGGAATATTTAAACAAAGACTCCATATATGTCCATGGTTCTGGTTTCAAGGAATATTTAAACAAAGAAATGAAGTATGGCATGATTCTGTTTTTCAAGTAATATTTAAAACGAGAGACTAAGTCCGTCTTTGGTTCTGGTTTTAAAGGATGTCAGTTAAGAAAGCCAGGTCTAATAAAGCACACAGATGAAGAAATATCTGGATAAGGAAGCTATACGTCAAATTAAGCACACAGTTCTGGTTGTGAATGAACATCTAAACATGGATCTGTGCCAGCAGATCTAATTAAGCACATGGTTCTGGTCGGGAAGGTCTTGTCGATGCCTGCTTGTTTTCAGTAAGTGGTAAAGCAAGTTCGGGAGGCCCAAATGGATCCACCTGAGAAAAAAGAATAAAACATGTCATTTAAAACAGTAAAAACCTTTTCAGTGTAACTTAAGAAGTGACCAGCATATATTGAAGTATTGGATGATAAATATTTTTAAACAAAAGTTCAGCAAAAATAACAGTGCCAAAAATATATTTTATATAACTGTTGAGCACAGAAGAGCATTTTGGCCTTATAGTTTCTCGCAATTAGTAGATCAAAACCCTATAGCTACAGTGTGAGTTGCCTAGCCACTACTAACTTTTTGAATGGATATCATTTTATGTTTTTATTTTTATTTTGGTATAATTGTAAATGTTCACAATGTATAGAGAAATAAAGTATTTAATAGCTGATCAAGAATGATGATATTCTATTGCATTGTTTGATCTCTACAGCACCTAATATACTAAATGAAATGGCAACTTAGACATATTATTGCATATTAACTTTTAAAAAAAAAGATATAATAACAATCCTACTTACATCAACTTTTGGATTAGTTGCAGATGTCACCATCACTTCTGTAGCTGCTGGTCCATACTTCCGACGTGCACGACCCCAATTGGCCTTGACCTCAATGTCAAGAATGTGACCTTTAGGACGTTTAAATGTTTTGCTGGATGAGATACAGATGAGTTGGTCTCTCTCGAGATTATCAAAAGACGTTATCTGTAGAAAAATTAATTGCTTAATTTAACTGTGAATATTATAGAAAAACTACATATGAAAAATAAATCTTCATTTAAATGTGAAGAAATTAAAGAAATATTATTCTGATGTAACCTACATTATAATTATAATATGTTTTGTCCCACTCTGTGTGACTGAGCGTAGCCCTGCCCCAAGTTCAACCAGCAAATGTTTCATTACTGTGCGCAAACTATTTTATTGGTTCCCAACATGGCCATTTGGTTTACTTACCATGAAGTGTATAAACCAGTCTAGCAGATGTTTTTCTACTCAGTGTGGCTGAACTCAGCCCAGGTCTTTACAGTGAGAGAAGAAACTTGTTTTTACCTCGGGCTTCTTTATTGTTTAACAAGAAAGGAATTATTTACCCACACTTTCTAAAGATAGCATGTACCACAGCTCTAAGTGAGGATTCATGTTTTTTGTTTAACATACTTAACTTAATTTAATCATCAGTAAATTTTGCTGCATTCTGATATGCTCTGCAATTCTCTCTCAATAAAGTTCCTAAAAATGTATGACTTACAGAAACTGTAAAAGGAAATTAATATAAGTCTGCAGTTACTTTCAACTTACAGGTATTCCTTCACTGGTAAAAATATACTTGGCTTCTTTCCACATATCAAGCTTTACGGTGGCCGAATCAAGGATTTCTTGTAGCGTCTCTCCCCAGACATAAACTGCTCGTTCCAGACTTTCACCATTCGGATAAGCCATCACTCTTATCTGAAAAAACAAACATGAATCATCACAACTCAGGATATCAAATTTTATGGAAAATATTTTGTCTGTCCCATGCTCTGTTTTTTGATAATCATGGTAATAATAGATTATATAACATAATATGTGCTATTTGATATTATTATTTTAGTAAAATCAGGAGGCTACATCATGCAAACACAATTCACAGTTTATTTTTAAGAAATTCATAATATTGATATTTTTTGTGTCAAACAAAGGCAAATAAAATAAATAATGGATGGTAAATAAATTATTCACAATAGTGGCCAAATATTTTATAGCTTTTCTTTTTCCTCACGTTAAGAAAAGAATGAATACATGATTATACAATACTAGTAACTAACAGGCATGGCGGAAGCAAGTCACCATTTTAAAAACAAAATTGGGGGGAGGGCGGCGGGGGTGTACAGCAAAGTTTCTAGGGGGTTTAGGGTATGCTTCCTCCTAAAAGATTGAAAACTAAATGTCATGATATGTAATTTCCTGCATTGCATTCTACAAGTAAAAACCGGCCTCGGTGGCATCATGGTTAGGCCATCGGCTAGGTACTGGGTTCGGATCCCAGTCGAGGCATGGGATTTTTAATCCAGATACCGACTCCTAACCCTAGTGAGTGCTCTGCAAGGCTCAATGGGTAGGTGTAAACCACTTGCACTGACCAGTGAACTGGTTCAACAAAGGCCATGGTTTGTGCTATCCTGCCTGTGGGAAGCGCAAATAAAAGATCCCTTGCTGTTAATCGGAAAGAGTAGCCCATGAAATGGGTTCTAAAAAATATGTGTGGTCTTTAACCATATGTCTGACACCATATAACCGTAAATAAAATGTGTTGAGTGGGTCGTTAAATAAAGCATTCCTTTTTTCTTTTTTCTACAAGTAAAATTCATCTCTGCCTTAAGATAAAATCTCAATAATATTTATGATTCAAAATTTTTGGGGTGGCTAGAGACCCCACCACCACTAGCCCTCCTGTTCTGCTGTACCTGTCTAATTAAATAAAATATTGTATACATTGAATTACCATATTGGGCTGTCTGTACAGTCTGGAGAAGTTGGCACTTGATGGTCGAGATTGGTCTTTCTGGTTTGCTTCAATTTCACCAAGATGTGTCTAAATGAAAAAAAAACCCAACAAAGCTATGAAAGGTATGTTCATGTAACAGTGCTCTTATTATACAGACTCATAGTTTTTATCTAAAAAAAAATTTTTTTTTAAATTCAGAATGTAGTCATTGAATGTGTTTTTGATAAAGCATCAATTATTACTTGATGATCATCTTATTGAACATCTATATATATATATATATATATATATATATATATATATCGAGATAACACGTACCATCTAAACTTTAAAATGCATCCTAACAGCTGTTGTTAATGTAGAACTGTAACAAGACACTGATCCTTGTTTACCAAACCATATTTCATTGTATGTAAAATGCACACAGAGCTACTACTAACCCTAGGACAACTAGAAACATTAGTTTTACCAAAATTAATAAGTTAAGCAAAAATTGAAAGTAGCGGGTAATTTAAAGCTTTTAAAAAAGCTGTTATAGCTTATAATCAATGCATGTTTTTTGTTTTCAATTCAACCAAGAATGCAAAGAAACCAAAAAGTATCAAATTCTGCCAACATAATAAAAACAATTGGTGTCTAATAACATGGTCTGAAACAGTAAGAGCTACATTTCCAAGCTGCCTACCTGCAGTCTGTGCACAGTGTCATGTTTCATCTTCTCATGCACCGTCGGCTCCTGCCAATGTCCTTCTATAATCACCGGTTGATGAGTACTCAGAGTCGATTTGTATTCTCCTGGGTTCAGCTCGTCAAATCTACGACCTGAAATATATTTAGAGTATTACACTTCAATATATATAGATCTCAAAATAATGCATCTCTTGGCCTAGTAGTTCTAAAATATCAATGATAGTTAATAATCACACAAAATGATTAATACTATTGCTCTATTAAATCAGTACACTATGTTAAAATTAATATACAGCAAAAACAATTATATTCATAATTAGATTGTAGATTAAGCTTATGAAAGTAAGTTTGTTTAATGACACTTCAGCACATACAGCAAAAAGTTAAGTTTTTTTTGTATGTATATTCTCACAAAGTGGGACAGAACACTGAATGAGGTATTAGTTATGGAATTCTGATCAGAACAGGAAACCCTAACAATGGAAATTAATCCTAACACTCTACCATGAAGCTGTATCTCATCCAATATTTTTTGCACTTAGTTTTTTACTCATTTCTAATTTTCAAAAAATACCCCTTTAATAACCCTTCAATATGTTGGAATATTAAAGCAAAACACATTAATTGGCAACAGACTGAACAAATAATAAAACAAACACATTTATCATCATCATTGTGTTTGGATGTCACTTTGAGTAATCAGAAATAGTGTGCATTCTTAATAAAAGCTGTTTTCCTGTCCCATCCATGGACTGTCTAACACAGCCCACTGAGCCCACAATGACAATACCTTTCATCTGTCTAAGAATGTGTTTTTCCATGTCCAGCTCCAGAGACACCTGCGCTCGGAATGCTCTCTTCTTCCTTCTGTTTATGTCCTTCGATTCAACAACTGTAATAACAACATTAATTGATTAAAAAAAAAAGAGCTAAAAACAAAAAAACACCAAACAAAATGCTCTCTACTTCCCACTCTGAAAAACAAACAAAAAACAACCTCAATGTATATATATGTATATTAAAGGACCATTTTGACATAGGAGTAACTACTTTTACAGGCACCAACATGGTCGTTCAGGTTACTAGCAGGATACCACATAATCATCCACAAAATCTTATTTAAACAAAAACTACACCTCTTAAAATCTTTTCAATTGTAAATTTGTTTATCTAATGTACATAAATGTATTGGTACAATAAGAAAGTGTTATGAATGAATAACAAAGTATTCCATGGGATTTTATCGTAATATTAATAATGTTAATTGTAAACTTGACAAATGTGTCATAACCCATAGGTTACCAGGCCTCTACTTTGTTGTAATCTGTACATGGGTTACCAGACACTATGATTATTTCAATGCCTGTTTTATAAATCATAGAGGTTTCTTCACCTTAATGCAGGATGACTGCCACTCCCAAGCTTAGTTTGACACATGTATCCTGCATAGAGAAAGGTGTCATGGCAGTAACACAAGAAATTACCTTCTGGAGGAATAAATTTCTTTCCACTTGAAACCCAGACTTCAACAGGGTATCGAAGAATTGTCTCAAGAGAAGGTAATGGTACTTGACTCAGCAGGAGTTCTCTTTTCTTTGCAATCTTTCGTGCTTCATTACTATCAAGTTCTGAAATATAAAGACATTATTATTAGTCTATCACATAAAATTACATACACTTTAAACATACAATTATTTTGGTAATTAAGTTATAATCTTGGTTTAATAGAATTGAACTAAGACAATATGACAAAGACCACTACAGGAAGAAAAAGCTGATTAACAGATACCACATCTTTTATGGGTCATTTTAAAATGAATCTAGACCAGCCTCAAAAGGAATTTAATTCTTTCCAACTAAAACCTATTTATGGTCCATGCGCTTACATAGTTAACTCTGTGTTGGGTTGTGTTAATTTCAGTGATTGGTTTAGCTTCAGTGTCTAGGTATTCACCATGAAGATGTCTAACACAATGTTGGAATAAAAACAGCACCTCACATTGTTCTTGCAAATGCTGATAGCAAACTGGTGAATTGTGTTCAATAATGGTCAACCAAATTCAGGTTCAGAGAGCAAAACTAAAATACCAGTTTTCTCTTCCACTTCACTGGTCTGGTCTTTTTCTTCAGTAGCAGATGGTTCTGTGTGGTCCATGTCACCATCACCCCTGTCATCCTCCTCCTCCTCCTCGTCCTCCTCCCCTATAAGCTGCAGGTCTCCACCAGTGACAGCTCCTTGTGATATCTGCTGGGAGTCTTCTGCACTCTCCTCCATCACTGTCAAAACACATGTATTAAAGCCATTTAACTTCAATCCCAAGGCAAGTACACTGTTTTTGTTCCATATAAAATGCATTTTGAGCCATTACATAATCCAGGACAACTAGAAACCTTTTGGATTTGCCAAAATTAATAATGTCAGCAAAAGGTTCACAGTAATGTGAAAATTAACAGTAAAAAGGCTAAAACAGCTGAAACTATTTCAAAATGCCTAGTAACTAAAGCCAATGATTTTAAACTCTGTGTATAGACATGATATGTCAATGATGTCATTACGAAAATGAAATTATAGCTACAAGTTACCATCTGCTATGAATGTCATTAACGTAATAAGGTTGACACCACTGCCTTACAAAGGGACCATTTTCAATCTCACTGGTTTATCTCAAATACTAACACAGTGTTCTAGCTAGCAGTAAATAGGAGGGCGGCGCGCCCTGCCCGTATTTTTTGCCGCCATGCCCGTATTTTTTGCCGCCCTGCCCCTATTGTTGCCGCCCTGGTTTTTATTTTATTTTAATTTTATTTTTGTCGTTCAATTTGAACTGTGGCAAGTCTTAGCTATTTTAAGAGTTATCTCCCCTGACGTGGGAAATTGTTATTTTCGATTGTTACGAAAACAAATTATAAAAGTTATAAATATCACTAATTTTTACACAAAATGTTGTTTACCCATGCCAACACGAGAAATGAAACTGAAAGCGGCTGGATCGTGCCAAAAACATTCCTTTGGATCAAAGTTTTTTGTTTTGTATTTTTTACGACAATTTACATCCGCTGGTGAATTAATATTCGTAGATATAGTTACAGAAATATATGACTTTCTGATGGATATACCATACAATAATAATTTTCTTAAACATTTGATGCAAACAGACTTTTATTAAAAATTAAATGTTAGTATTGTTCGGTATTTGTTTTGTTGGGGTTTTTTTCTCTCCTGTTTTTCAACAACGCCGAACATGGCTGCCCTCTGGGTCTACATCAACTAAATTACACTTATTTACTTTTAGACAATGACAGACGCATTCATTATAACAGAAGTATATATATATATATTATTTAAAAAATATCTCTAAACTCTCAGTAGATTTTGTTGTGAATTAATATTGTTATTATTGTTTATTGTATGATTTATGTGAATTATTATTGTTATAAAAAGTTTTTTGTGTTTTTAAATTGTTTTCGCAGTTCAAAATGACCAAAACAGACAGAAGGAGCAAATTCAATGTTCCAACTGTAAGCAAGTTGCTTCAAATTAAACTTAACTGGAAATTTATTCATGTTGAAACTGCTAAATAAGACAACAGAGAAATTCTTAAGTGTAAAAAATAGAAGATGTTGCAATCTTTGAAATAAACTTATCATTTGTGTGTCCTGTATTACTAATTAACATTAAATCTATAATTTTCATATTTTGTTCAGTTTTGGGTTGGATTTTTTCGGTTATGATATGTAAAATTACTGCCTTCATAAAAACATTACTCCCGCAGAAAGTGCCCTAATAATAAGTGAGCACCCTGCCCTCCTCAAATCCTAGCTAGAACACTGCTAACATATACCTTAATAACACGTTAAAAAGGAATGAGCTTTCAAATGTATTTCTCTAAGATTTTGTATTTTAAACCAAAGTAATGCAAATGTACCATCTGGTAAGGTTGAGTTATCTCTGAGTAACATCTTCTCTATTCTGTCGGCCATCTCATTCTTGTAGTTCTCCACGGCCCACTCAATGAGCTCTTCCATCTCCAATATGAGATTCCCGTCCTCCATGTACAGACGGCGCGCGGCCTTCGACAACTCCAGCTGGGTTGTACACTGGTTCAACAACTGTAATGAAAAACAATAAACAAATGAATCTACATAGTTCAATGGTTAGAATGCACACTGTGACAGTCATAGTTATTTCCAGGGATGTGAGAGGGGCTGGAACAAAAAAAGCTTACTGCAGCCAGGGGCCAGGGGTCACTCAAGGCTTCCTGAAGAAAAATTGGTGTATACAACCCCTGGAATTGACAAAAATTGCATTCAATGCTAACACAGGGTTCTTACACTTATAAAAACATGAAATTCAAGGACATTTCCAGGACTTTTCCAGGACTTTTTCTTATTTTTCCAGGACATGAAATGTTCAATCAATGAATGTTTTTAGAAGAAATTGTTGTCTAAATGTAGACAGGTCATGAGAACAACAAAAGTTAAGTTGAGAAAAAATAAACCACCACATTTTTGGCCTAAATTTCCAGGACACAATAAAATTTACTGCTTTTTCCAGGGCATTCCAGGCCTGGATTCTAAAATCACAGAATTCCAGGACATTCCAGGATTTCCAGGACGCGTAAGAACCCTGTAACAAATCTAAACTGGTTATAACTTATAATATAAGGCACACATCATAAACTTGAAACCATGATAACATGCAAATGAAACTTTTGTGGTCAACAGCATTGAACATCATTTTTGGGTTGTTGTTTTTTAGACAAAATGGAAAAATGCATTTACTAGTAGCTCTCACATCACTGTATTTCAAACCTCACAATTTAAAAGTATTAACTCATGAACAAGTGCCTCGTTCGAGAACAGCCGACTGCATAGTAACCAATGAAATCATAATGTTGTTTTGTCACCATCAGCTATTTTCATGGCAATTCTCATACGGGGTACTCATATGATGTGGTGTCACATTAATGGAAGCTATCACTCTCACTCCCAATATCTTCCCCAAGATTAGTTAAAGGAGAGTCATTATTATCTCCCCTTAGCATGTGAAGTTATATGGTATTTTCTAAAATGGTTCTCCATAATCTAGCTTACTCATCTCAATTTTTATTTATTTAGTGATTAATGCTTTTAGTTTTGTTTAACGACACTACAAGAGTACATTGACTTATTAATCATTGGCTATTGGATGTTGAGCATTTGGTAATTCTGACATAAGTCTTGGAGATAAACCTGCTGCATTTTCCCATGAATATCAAGAAATCTTTTATATGCACCATCCTACTAACGGCTTTTGATATACCAGTCATGGTGCACTGGATGGCACGAAAGAATAACCCAATGGGCTCAGTAATGGGGATCGATCTTAGATTGATTGTGCATCATGCAAGCGCTTTACAACTTGGGATAAATTCTATCCCAGCTTTAATGTAAAAGATCATCAGTGTGAAACGTACTCCCTGGATGCTGGAACCAAAAATAATCTTCCCAGGCCTCATTCTTCCTTCTCCGTTCTTGTATGCAAGGATTTTAATAGTGCGTACAGTCTGGGCAGCCGAGATTTCCTTGGCAATTGTGCGGACACTGGTCTCTTCACGAAGCTTTTCTATCGTCTCTTCCCACTTGGCAAGGGTTAACTCGGCTTCATGAGTCGACAGATCAACCTTTCCACTCAGGAAACGGAAGCTGCCGCACTGAGGAAGTTTGAATTTCTTTGCTGAAAACAAAGAAAATGTATGTCGTTAAAATGGTATTGATTTGAGGTCGATTTGAAATGGATTGTGACATATGAAAAGCTGTAGTGAAAAAATAAACTTTTGATGTATTTTATTTACTGTAGTCATGTTTACCAGCATCTTTAAAATTTAAAACGTACATATTTGGTACAAGACATTTATTATTATAGTAAATGTTTCAAATTATACTCAGACTGGAATATTTGACAGTGTCTTTTTTTTTTACAATTTAGGAATACAGTACACATTATCTTTGAGAAATACAAACAACAACACATACAAACCCACACACCTGACCAACATTCTCTATCAAATACTATACTATAAAATATAATATAACTTAAAATGTCTATATTATAATTTGTGAAGCATTAAAAAGGAAACCACACACACACAACAGATTGCAATGTAATCTTCCATACTAAAATGAAATAATCTGAACCTACCTTGTCCCATAGCGCAAGAGAATTCTACTCCAGGCTTCAACTTTTGCAGTCTGTAGCGTCCCCTCATGGAACGAGCACAAGACAGACATATCGTTATTTCTTTGCTGTCTTTTGAGGTGGAGGATGGGATTTCTGCCATGTAGCCCTAGAAACACACAGCATACATTCACCATACTTAATATGTTATACGATACTGATCACATCTTCAGTGTGTATGTGTATTATCTTTGTTCTTTCTTTCTGCCTGTTCGTCCATCTGTCCACCCATTTATTTGTCTGTATGTGGGTAGCACTATGCATGCTGCATGCACTTACATATGTACATATATACACATGAAGAGTTCAGGTACAAAACATAATATAAACCTTTTTTTCTTCTAATTTTTAGTTAAAGCCATTATTGTATGTATTGTAATAAAAACGTGATATACGACAATTAAAAAACCTATTTTCACTGAAAATGAAAACAGTTATATATTGCGTTTTGCACCTGAACTCTTCATATATAATATTTAGGCCCTATTATTTTATTATATCAATATTTTACTAATGATAGTAATATTCTAAAATCTAATAGAAACAATCCATGCATTCAAAACCTAAATGATATTTAGCATTCATATCTTTAAAATGAAAATGTCCACACTACTTAGATTAGAACAAATAAAATTCATTACTCTATCAACTGAATGGGTTGATTTGACAGTTTGTTTAATGATACATTTCTAAAAGTAAACACTCACAGGTTGATCAATCTTAGTAGGTCCAGCAATGGCAAAAGTACAAACATCAGCCTTTGTAGCTGCAGTTATTTCTAGAAGGAAAAATAAGAAGAGATAAATCAATGAAGATAAATATAAAAAATATGTTGGGGCACAAACTTGTTAACAGACAATAACTACACTAGTGTCCAAACACAGGGCATGGAGTTGTCGTAAAAAAAGAAGCTAACAACAGCCTTGGTGGATTTACATCAGAAAATCTACAGATAGTACTACCGTATATTGCCGTGTATTAACAGACTCCTTGTATAAGCCGACCTCTTAGTTTGACCCTAAATATCAGGTACAAAATCATCGGCCTTGTGTATAAGCCGAAGTTATCTTTTGTCCAGTTGTACATTGTATTGATTTCAATTATACTGTCAACAAATAGACTTGTGCTTTTCTTTTTCATTATATAAACAATTCAAGCTGTAACAACATATCACTGCATATAAGTATTTTAATTATTCACTGAACAGCAAATAAAAAATTCATTAAGGCATGTTTAATCCTTGTTTTCTCCCACTCCATGTGTGATCCAATCAAATAAGAGCTTACAAAATGATATAGATAGAGGTGTCAAACAAAGATGGCGGAACACGTTTTTACCATTGAAATGACAATAAAACAAGTAATTTTTATTATTATTCATCAAACTAGTAATGCATTAAAGACCAAAAAACAACATAATACTGCATGATGGGGCGTTTTATTCATACTGTGCACAAATTATTGTTACATTAGCTGTGAAAGGCTGTAAGGGTCTGATCAAAATCTGTAAGTCGAGTTCGAGAGTGTTTTCAATCGGAATTTTATGAATCAATTTGTTGCCTCCGTGTATAATCGGGGGCGGGACGTAGCTCAGTGGTACAACGCTCGCTCGATGTATGGTCGGGCTGGGATCGATTCCCATTGGTGGGCCCATTGGGCCATTACTTGTCACAGCCAGTACAACACGACTGGTATATCAAAGGCTGTGGTACATGCTATCCTGTCTGTGGGATGATGCATATAAAAGATCCCTTGCTGCTAATTGGAAAGAGTAGTCCATGAAGTGGCGACAGCGGGTTTCCTTTCTCAATATCTGTGTGGTCCTTAACCATATGTCTGACGCCATATAGCCATAAATAAAATGTGTTGAGTGCGTCGTTAAATAAAACATTTCTTTCTTTCTTTCTGTGTATAAGCCGACTCCCTTCTTTTGGAAAGTATTTCTAGACTTCAAAAGTCGGCAAATACACAGCAATATACGGTAAATCAAAATACTTCTTGTTAGGTAAAAGTTCGAGGTATACCCAACGTTTGAAAGAGCAGTTAATATCACAAGTCCTATCAATGTCTCTAAATCCTGATGCAATCATTCAGTTCAAAGGACATATACTTGTATTTTTCTGCAACTCCCCAGTTGATCCATTTACAATTTGACCAATATACGGTAAATCAAAATACTTCTTGTTAGGTAAAAGTTCGAGGTATACCCAACGTTTGAAAGAGCAGTTAATATCACAAGTCTTATCAATGGTGATAAATGCGGGTGTGTTTGTTGGAAAAATTGAGAAAATGTTTTTTCATCTCAGCAAAAAATGTATGAAATTTTATTCATTTAGTACCACTGTAACAAGCAGACTTGTGTGTGAAAAAAAGAAGAAAAAAAGTACTCAAATTTTATTCGGAACTAAGGTAGTCTATAGATGTTACCTGTTAACTCTGAAATGAGTAGCACAACACCAAATTTTAAAACATTACTTTAACAGTGAGAGGTGGTAATATTTATACTCTTGGTGTATATGTCGCTGCATGAAGGAGGTTTAGCCACATATGTTACTATTGTCGTTTATGGGATATGATTTGGTGGTATACACCCTACACAAGATGAAGTATACCTTGGTCAGGAACCTTTGCATCAAAGGCGTGAATGAAGCCAGTCTCGGCATCGTAGCGCCACTTCTGGTGGGCCCTGCCAAACTGGTTGCAGCGTCTCATCTGCAGAGTGACAGGACAGCCAACAAAGGTCAAAGGTCGTCCATCCTCGTCCACACGGTGGCTCTCATTGTTGGGCAGGGCCACGGTGAGGACCAGCTGTTTGTTGTACCGCGAGCGGATCTCACTGCAAAACGGGTCAAAACCTTAGACATTAATAATTATAGCTGAATAGGTGAATTGGTCCATTTCATTAGCACAGTTCTGCTTAAGAGGACATGAATGGAGAGTGCATAAACGGTAATTAGTCAGTCAGGCCCACCCAGCACAAATGGACAGAACTCTCGGTAATGATTTACTCACTGTTTTGTGAATTAAAAATATTTAAGATCTGCTGCACATTTAAAATATTTGACTGAAAACTTTAGCCTTAAATCAGTTCATTCAACATCATATTATATGATAAAATACAACAAAATCGGTGGTTATCATATTTTAAATTGTTAAGTTTGAATTAAGACTTGCTGTACAGAATCCTTCACAAAGTATTTTACAAAAGTAAGCTAAATGTTTAACAATGAAATATGCAGGTAGTTGCATCAAGGATGTGACCACTTTACATACACAGTACAGGTCTGACAATAAGATCTGTTGACTAGATTACCCATTTCCCTTCATGATCCAGCGCTGGTTGATGTCATCGGGATGGCGTTTCATTAAGAAGACCTCGCTCACACGGCCCTCCTGCTCGTGTACTCCGAGCACCAGCTGCTTGTTGTTGGCACTAGCAATGTAGTTGTCCTCATACACAAATCGTTGTAATGTGTCTCTTGACAGGCGTGGGGTTGGCCTTGGTCTGTCACAAATAACAAATTAATAATTTTTGACATTCAAGATAACTGGCATTCTAGCAAATTTTGATATTTTTGTACAATCCAGTGCGTAAAAGTTACTATATATATAATATACATCAAGTGTGTATTCAACAACAGCTTCTAGAGCTAATGTCTCTAAATCCTGATGCAATCATTCAGTTCAAAGGACATATACTTGTATTTTTCTGCAACTCCCCAGTTGATCCATTTACAATTTGACCTGTTTTGTTTAATACCCCTCATATATATTTCGAATGTACTGAAATATATTCAATCATGTAAACTTAGTAAATGCATTTTGAACTGCAAATGGACCAATGGAAAGAATCTAAATATTTATAATTTTCTATTATTCAATTCATCTAATAAAACTATTCACAAACACTTTGTAACAGATAAAGCCACAGAGGTTCCAATGATCACATTATAAAAGTAATTCTCTGCTAATTAACAAAAACGGGAAGTCTACAACACTTACTTATATTTCTCATACAACTCTGTGTATTTCTAATCCCACAACACTTACTTGTATTTCATATACAACTCTGTGTATATCTAATCCCACAACACTTACTTGTATTTCATATACAACTCTGTGTATATCTAATCCCACAACACTTACTTGTATTTCATATACAACTGTGAATTTCTAATCCCACAACACTTACTTGTATTTCATATACAACTCTGTGTATATCTAATCCCACAACACTTACTTGTATTTCTCATACAACTCTGTGTATTTCTAATCCCACAACACTTACTTGTATTTCATATACAACTCTGTGTATTTCTAATCCCACAACACTTACTTGTATTTCATATAAAACTATGTGTATTTCTAATCCCACAACACTTACTTGTATTTCATATACAACTCTGTGTATTTCTGAGCCCACAACACTTACTTGTATTTCATATACAACTCTGTGTATATCTAATCCCACAACACTTACTTGTATTTCATATAAAACTCTGTGTATATCTAATCCCACAACACTTACTTGTATTTCATATACAACTGTGTATTTCTAATCCCACAACACTTACTTGTATTTCATATACAACTCTGTGTATTTCTAATCCCACAACACTTACTTGTATTTCATATACAACTCTGTGTATTTCTGAGCCCACAACACTTACTTGTATTTCATATACAGCTCTGTGTATATCTAATCCCACAACACTTACTTGTATTTCTCATACAACTCTTTGTCTGTGTATTTCTGAGCACACAACACTTACTTGTATTTCATATACAACTCTGTGTATTTCTAATCCCACAACACTTACTTGTATTTCATATACAGCTCTGTGTATTTCTAATCCCACAACACTTACTTGTATTTTATATACAACTCTGTGTATTTCTGAGCACACAGCACTTACTTGTATTTCATATACAACTCTGTGTATTTCTAATCCCACAACACTTACTTGTATTTCATATACAACTCTGTGTATTTCTAAT
>JAECMU010087097.1:0-42407 GCA_016106625.1 Dracogyra subfuscus
TACTTGTGTCTAAGGGGGTTTGAGGTGATATTTGTGTATTATTTAGGTGCGAAAGTTAAGTAAAATTATAAAATGTTTTGAGACTTACAAAGAGTGTACAAAAAAAGAAATTGATAACAAAGCAAAATTTTATGCCTATACAACTTTAGAACACGATAAGAAACCAGAGCAGTACATCAAAAGCCTAAATATAGGCACTGAATTTAATGACTTAAAACAAAAACTACAAAAACTATTTCAATAAGGAACAATATGACAATCCTACCAGCAATTGACCTAAAAGACGGAAAAGCAGTAAGACTAAGCAAAGGACTCATGGAGTCTGCCAAAATATATAGTGATGAGCCATGGCAAGTGGCTAAGAAGTTTGAGGAGTTGGGGGCAGAGTGGGTTCACTTGGTTGATCTCAATGGTGCTTTTGCAGGGAAACCTGAAAATTTAGATCAAATTAGAAAGATTCGTGAAAACTGCAATGTGAAACTAGAACTTGGAGGAGGCATCCGTGATGAGGAGACTATCAAGATGTATCTGGAACTTGGAATTGATCGTTTGATTTTGGGTTCTATAGTGGTAAAAGATGCACAATTTGTAAAAGATATGGCGAAAAAGTATCCTATTGTTGTGGGGATTGATGCTATTGATGGAATGGTAGCTGTAGAAGGTTGGGCTGAGACTTCTGACATGAAAGCGACCGATTTGGCTCGTGCGTTTGCCTACTGTGGGGTTGAGGCGATTATCTGTACCGATGTAGGGCGTGATGGAATGATGACAGGAGTAAATGTAGAGTTTACTATGGAGATTGCCAAAGCTTGTGGATTGGAGACGATTGCTTCTGGGGGGCTAAAAGACATGAACGACATTAATGCCCTTATCGAAGCAGGGTGTGATGGTACGATTGTCGGAAAAGCTTTTTATGAGGGTACGCTTGACCTTGAAGAGGCATTTAAGGTCGCCAATGCATAAAACCTACCAAGAGCTAACCATAAGCCTAGATGACAAGTTCGTTGACTTTATCTCTGACTTTGTTGCCAATATCTATGGTGATGGTATAGAGATGGGCGATGGCAAGATCATCGTAAGAAGCGAATCTGACTTGGAGTATGTAAAAACAGCTGTAGAATCGCTGGCAGGCACACTAGGCGACAGTCTAGAAATTGAGTGTAGTATTAAAACACTCGATAATAGTGATTGGGTGCAGGCATACAAAGACTCAGTCCAGCCCATAAAAGCAGGATCATTTTATATACGCCCTAGCTGGTGTGAGCCTATTGAGGGCAAGATAGATATCATCATAGATCCTGCACTGGCATTTGGCTCAGGTCATCACGCCACAACTTTCACATGCTTAGAGGCGATGAAAGAGCATATCAACAAGGGAGATTCACTACTGGATGTTGGCTGTGGTAGTGGCATACTAGGTCTAGCCGCCCGCAAGCTTGGAGCAAAAGTTGATCTGTGTGATACAGATCCTGTGTCCATAGAAAGCTGCAAGGAAAATTTTGAACTAAATGGCGAAAATTACGATGCCTTGTGGGAAGGCTCTGTTAATAAAACAGAAAAAACATATGATATAGTTCTTGCCAATATTATAGCCGATGTACTCAAAGCCATCGCCATACCACTACAAGAGAGGGTAAAGCAAGGTGGCATATTGATTCTTTCAGGCATCTTAGATAAAAAAAAGACTATAGTTTTAGATTCATATAGCACAATGGAACTACTAGAGCAGAAACAAAAAGATGAGTGGATTACACTCATTTATAAAAAATATTAATAACAACAAGGAACTAAATGGTCAATCAATCCAGTAATCAAGACAATCAAGAAAACAAAAACGGTAATTTTTTTAATAACAACCCACTGTTGTCATTCGCACTATTTTCTATCGTTATAATCCTAGTATTTAAATCTTTTGTAGGCGAAAGTGATGGCTTGAACACTATGTTCAAGCAGCAAAATGCAAAGATACAAAGAGTAAGCTACTCAGAGGTAAAAAAGCTGATAAAGAGTGGGGAAATCAACTCTGTCAAGCTAACACCTAGAACTATCGAAGCTATCGGAAGCAAAAATGGAACAACAAAATATATAGCTGAAAATATCCCAGCAATAGATCGTGAACTTATACCGCTCCTAGAAGAAAAAAGTATCAGATACGAAGGAGTATTAGGTGGTGGTTTTGTGGCAGAGCTACTGAGTACGCTACTTCCATTTCTAATTCTTATTGCCATATGGCTATTTATAGTTAAGCGAATGTCCAAAGGCATGGGCGGTGGCATCCTAGGAGTTGGTAAGGCTGACAAGATGATCAACTCTGAAAAGCCTGATACAAAGTTTGATGATGTAGCAGGTGTTGATGAGGCCAAAGATGAAGTTATGGAGATTGTTGATTTCCTTAAGTACCCAGAAAGATATATAGAGCTGGGTGCCAAGATACCAAAAGGTGTGCTTTTAGTGGGTCCTCCAGGCACAGGTAAGACTTTGCTTGCAAAAGCTGTTGCTGGTGAAGCTTCGGTTCCTTTCTTTTCAGTAAGTGGATCCAGTTTTATGGAGATGTTTGTCGGTGTTGGTGCCAGTAGAGTCAGAGACCTATTCGCACAGGCCAAGAAAGAGGCTCCTTCTATTATATTTATAGATGAGATAGATGCCATCGGCAAAAGCAGATCTGCTTCAGGACAGATGGGTGGACATGATGAGAAAGAGCAAACACTCAATCAACTACTTGCAGAGATGGATGGTTTTGGTACTAACACTCCAGTCATTGTTTTAGCTGCAACCAACAGACCTGAGGTGCTAGATGCCGCACTACTAAGGGCTGGCAGATTTGATAGACAGGTACTCGTAGACAAGCCAGACCAAGAGGGCAGATTAGCTATACTTAATGTGCATATAAAGGGTGTTAAAGTTGCCAAAGATGTCAACTTGGAGTTGATCGCCAAAGCCACTGCTGGCTTAGCAGGGGCTGATCTAGCAAACATTATCAATGAAGCTGCTTTGCTTGCAGGTCGTGCCAACAAAAAAGAGATAAATCAAAGCGATTTCATGGAGGCGATCGAGAGAGCATTTGTTGGACTTGAAAAGAAAAACAGAAAGATAAACGAGCTTGAGAAAAAAATAGTAGCATATCATGAAAGTGGTCATGCTCTTATGGCGGAGATTACCAAGGGGGCTACAAGGGTCTCTAAAGTCTCTATCATCCCTAGAGGTCTTGGAGCACTTGGATATACACTGCACCTGCCTGATGAAGAGAATAGATTTCTCAAACAAAAGCATGAGCTACTTGCAGAGATAGATGTACTACTTGGAGGCAGGGCTGCTGAAGAGGTTTTCTTAGGCGAGATCAGCACTGGAGCTGGAAATGACCTACAGAGAGCTACAGCTATTCTGAGAGATATGATATCTATTTATGGTATGAGTGATGTAGCTGGACTCATGGTTCTAGAGACTCAACATGGTGGTATGTTCCTCGGTGGCGGACAGAGAGTAAAAGACTACAGTGAAGTCATGGCGGAAAAGATAGATGAGACTATCAAGGCAATGCTTGACAAGCACTACGAGCATGTTAAAAAATCACTAGTGCAATATACGGAAGCTATAGAAAATATGGCTGAAGTTCTTTTAGATGTTGAGGTGATAGAGGGTAGCAAAGTAAGAGAGATTATCAAGAGCTACGAAGAGTCAAAAGGCATAAAGTCACGACTTGCTCATGGAGACAAAGTCGCCAAAGAGGAGCAAGATAAAGCAGACTTTAAACAGGCAAGTGAAAAAGCTGACAACGACAAAGATAAGAACAACCAAGAAGAAGAGAAGTAATTTTCAAGTATAATATTTCAGACAAAAAAGGAGAGTAGATGAACTACACTGTCAATAACAAACAAAAGCAGTTTAACAAAGTAGCATCCATTCTCCTGCTATCTATACCCCTCTAATCATTTACGATTAACCCTTCAGCCCACTGCACTAACACCAAGTCAAATGACGTTTTACAAACAAGGCAAACAGAATGAATAAAGAACAGATAATAATATTTGATACCACATTAAGAGACGGAGAGCAGAGTCCAGGTGCCTCTATGAATACTAGCGAGAAGATACAGATCGCATCACAGCTGGAAAGGCTTGGAGTAGATGTTATAGAGGCTGGATTTGCAGCAGCTAGCCCAGGAGACTTTGATGCAATTGAGAAAATAGCCCAAAGAGTCAAGACCTCTACAGTCTGCTCTCTTGCTAGAGCCACAGATAGAGATATAAAAGTAGCGGGAGATGCTATCTCTAAGGCGAACAATAAGCGAATACACACATTTATTGCAACCAGCCAAATACATATGGAGCATAAGCTGAAAATGTCTCCAAATGAAGTCATAAAAAGAGCTGTAAGAGCCGTAGAGTATGCTAGAGAGCTTGTCTCAGATGTAGAGTTCAGTTGCGAAGATGCAGGACGAACTGATATCTCTTTTATGAAAGAGATATGTGACGCAGTCATAGGCGCAGGAGCCAGCACTATCAATCTGCCAGATACCGTGGGTATACGAATGCCATCAGAGATAGGTGATATGGTTGCACAGATGCATGCCCACATAGGCAACCGTGCTATCATATCTGTACACAACCATAATGACCTAGGTCTAGCAGTGGCAAATTCTCTAGAGGCTATCATGAACGGTGCAAGACAGGTAGAGTGTACTATCAATGGCCTAGGCGAAAGAGCGGGTAACGCTGCCTTGGAAGAGCTGGTGATGGCAATGAGAGTCAGAGATGACTATTTTGCTAGATTTAAAACCAATATCAATACAAAAGAGATATATCCAGCAAGCAGGCTTATAGCAACAATCACAGGCATAGAACCACAACCAAATAAAGCAATAGTAGGCAAAAATGCATTTGCTCATGAGAGTGGCATACATCAGGATGGCATGCTAAAAAACAAAAAAACTTACGAGATATTCTCACCTGAAGAGATAGGTCTTGACCTTGAGGATACCTTGGTTCTTGGCAAACACTCAGGCAGAGCAGCCTTCAAAAGCAAACTGGAGAAACTGGGCTTTAGTATAAGTAGCGAAGAGTTAAACAATGCCTTTGATAGGTTCAAAGAGCTTGCTGACAAAAAGAAAGAGATATATGATGATGATATCAGGGCTCTAGTAACCAGCGAGATGGGCAGAGTCGACAAGACATATGAGCTAGTCGCCATGCAACTCATGGACTCTACAGGTGGTGTACCAAGTGCTGCCATCACTATCAAGCACAGAGACACAGAGACAACCGATGCTGGCATAGGTGGTGGAACTATAGATGCAGTGTTTAAAACCATAGATAGAATTACAGGGCATACTGGAAGGCTACTGGACTACAAAGTCACATCTGTAACCAAAGGCAAAGATGCCCTAGCCAATGTCACCGTCAAAGTCACCTTCAACGAAGATGAACCTGCCATGATAGGACACGGCCTAAGTATGGATACAATGCTAGCCTCTGCTAGAGCATACCTAGGGGCTTTAAATAGTTATTTGAGTATGGAAGGCATGCTAAAGATCAGGAATGAGGACAGTGGGAAGACGGTATAACCTGTAGGGACAGACCCATGCGCCTCTGTCCTTGCCTTGAATACACATTTATGTTTCAAAGGGTAGCCACAAGGGCTACCCCTACGGGCTATATGTATTGAAGTATCATCCTGAACACCAACCCCGTCATCCTGAACTTGATTCAGGATCCAAGGCACAAATTGCCTTTCGGTTTGCAATACCTTACTGTGGATTCCGTGTCAAGCACGGAATGACGAAGAAGCGATTTATAATGCCAGTTAGAATACTTACATATACCGCTTCAAAACCTCAGGGATCTCTATACTCCCATCTTCTTTTTGATAATTCTCCATAATAGCCACTATTGTACGACCTACTGCAAGTGCAGATCCATTGAGAGTATGAACTAATCTGTTTTTTTTGCCATCTTTAAAGCGAATCTTGGCTCTTCTAGCTTGAAAGTCCCTTGTGTTTGAGATAGAAGATATCTCACGATATTTGCCTTGACCTGGTAGCCAAACTTCTAGATCTATAGTCCTGGCAGCTGAAAATCCTAGATCGCCCGTACAAAGCTCTACAATCCTATGGGGCAATCCCAGTTGAGTAAGTATATCAGAGGCGTTCCCTACCATCAGATTAAACACCTCTTCTGACCTATTAGGATGGGCAATAGCCACCATTTCGACCTTGTTGAACTGATGCTGTCGTATGATGCCTCTAGTGTCTCTACCAGCCGAGCCAGCCTCCTTACGGAAGCATGGGGTATAGGCTGTCATGAGCTTTGGTAGTTCATCCTCTTTTAGTATCTCATCATTATACATGTTGGTCAATGGCACCTCTGCAGTAGGGATAAGATACAGATCCTCATCACATATTCTAAACAGATCATCTCCAAACTTTGGTAGTTGACCTGTGCCTTGAAGCATAGTGGAGTTATTCATAAACGGCACAGAGTACTCTATAAAACCTTTTTTACGATTGAGATCTAGGAAGAAGTTGATCAGTGCCCTCTCCAGTCTCGAAGCCTCCCCTTCCAATATGGCAAACCTACTCTTGGCAAGCTTAACCCCTCTCTCAAAATCTATCCAGCCATTCTGCTCAGCCAACGCCCAGTGCTCCAGCGGCTCAAAGTCAAATTGTCTTGGCTCCAATACTCTTGTGATCTCAACATTATCATCCTCATCTGCACCCACAGGTACAGTCTCATCAGGAAAATTAGGGATCCCCGAAGCTATCTCTTGCAAAGCAGCCTCAGCTTCTCTAACTCTCTCCTGTAAAGGAGCAATAGCCTCTTTGTTGGCGTCCACTTTGGATTTGAGCTCTGAGATATCTTTGCCCTCTCTCTTATGTTCACCAAAAAGTTTAGACATTCTATTCTGCTCTGCTTTTAAGGCTTCTAGCTCCTGATTAGCTTTTTTTAGGTTTACAAACAACTCCTGTAGTTGCTTGAGAGTATCGCTGTCGATACCTTTTTTTTGCAGTTTTTGGCTTGCTTCATCAAAGTTGTTTTGTAAGTATTTTAAATCTATCATACATCTGCCTGATTTAATGGGAATTTATGGAATTATAGTGGAAAGTTGAAAAGAGATGGATTAAGCTATCATAGAAGCACGGTAATTCAAGTTTGTTTAGTCCCTAAATCTCATGGAGTTAGCTATAATTTTGATAAAAGGAGTATCGCAAAGTTAGCAGCAAGACTTTCGTTAAATCCTAAAACAGTTACAAAATGGACAAGTAAATAGATGGTTAATAAGAAGTACGCAAAAAGAGAATGTTTGGATATCAGAGTGGTAGCAAGAGGGGAACTCGAATCCCCGACCTCCGGCTTATGAGACCAGCGCTCTAACCAGCTGAGCTACCTTGCCACTTTTAAAAGAGATGAAATATTATCCAATTGTTTATTAAATCAAGTTTACAAGCAGTTTATTTATAAATTTTATGTATCTTATGAATATAAACTAAATAAACCTTAGTCTATTTGACTCAGATTTATTAAAAAATATATAATTTTTATTGACAAATTAAAAAAAAATGACTAAAATACACTCACACAAATAAAATCTAATTAAACAAAGGAGAAGTAATGACTTTTCAACCACTAGGAAAAAGAGTATTAGTAGAAAGAGAAGAAGAGGTCACAACAACAGCTTCTGGCATTATCATCCCAGACACAGCTAAAGAAAAACCGCTTCAAGGTAAAGTTATCGCGGTTGGCTCTGAAGCCAAAGAAGAGGGAATCAACGATGGAGACACAGTAGTGTTTGGCAAATATGGCGGTACAGATATCACTTTAGATGGTGCAGAGTACCTGATTTTAACCAGTGATGATATTCTTGGTATCATAAAGTAACATAACAGGGGTCTGGTGTTGAAATGTTGAGCCAAAGAGTCAACATTCATACACCTGACCCCCCCCACCAAATAAATGACAAAACAACATAAAAGGATAAAAAAATGGCAAAAGAAATTATATTTTCAGACAATGCAAGAAACGGACTATATAGCGGTGTTAACAAACTAGCTGACGCAGTAAAAGTAACAATGGGGCCAAGAGGTCGTAATGTTTTGATACAAAAGAGCTTTGGTGCACCTAGCATCACAAAAGACGGCGTATCAGTAGCTAGAGAGATTGAACTGGAAGATCCAGTAGAGAACATGGGTGCACAGCTGGTCAAAGAGGTGGCAAGCAATACCGCAGATGAGGCTGGTGACGGCACTACTACTGCTACGGTTTTGGCTCAATCTATATTTCAAGAGGGTCTTAGAAATATTACAGCGGGTGCAAATCCTATCGAAGTCAAAAGGGGCATGGATAAGGCTACAACAGCTATCATAGAGCAGCTCAAAGCTCTTAGCCAAGAGGTAAAAGATAAAAAAGAGATCGCTCAGGTAGCTACCATCTCTGCAAACTCTGATGATAAAATCGGAAACCTGATCGCAGAGGCTATGGAAAAAGTAGGGAAAGATGGTGTCATTACTGTAGAAGAAGCAAAGGGCATCAATGATGAGCTTGATGTAGTAGAAGGAATGCAGTTTGATAGAGGATATCTCTCTCCATACTTTATCACAAACTCTGAGAAGATGACAACCGAGATGGATAATCCACTTATACTGATCACTGATAGTAAGATTTCTACACTAAAAGATCTTATACCTCTACTTGAGCAGACGCAACAGAGTGGCAAGCCACTACTTATCATCGCCGATGATGTAGAGGGTGAAGCACTTACTACACTTGTACTAAATAGACTAAAAGGTGTACTGAACATAGCTGCTGTCAAGGCACCTGGCTTTGGCGACAGAAAGAAAGAGATGCTAAAAGACATCGCAATCTTGACAGGTGGAACTCTGATCACTGACGAACTAGGCTTGTCATTAGAAAAGGCTACCGTAGATCAGCTTGGTCAGGCATCTAGAGTTGTTATTGACAAAGACAACACTACTGTAGTGGATGGCAAAGGCGACAAAGAAGCGGTAGAGGCGAGAGTCAATGAGATAAAAGCCCAAGCAGAGACAACAACTAGCGAATATGACAAAGAGAAGCTACAAGAGCGTCTTGCTAAGTTAAGTGGTGGAGTGGCTGTTATCAAAGTAGGTGCAGCAACAGAAACTGAGATGAAAGAGAAGAAAGACAGAGTGGATGATGCACTATCTGCTACAAAAGCTGCGGTTGATGAGGGTATTATCATCGGTGGTGGTGCTGCTCTAGTAAAAGCTGGAAACAGTGTCGAGCTAAATCTAGAGGGTGATGAGGCAGTAGGACACGATATCATCCTAAGAGCTATCAAGGCTCCACTCAAGCAGATTGCTGCCAACGCAGGCTTTGATGCAGGTGTAGTAGCTGACAAAGTAGCAAACTCTGATAAGAAAAACTTCGGATTTAACGCTGCAACTGGCGAGTATGTGGATATGCTAGAGGCTGGCATCATCGACCCTCTAAAGGTTGCTAGAGTAGCACTTCAAAATGCTACATCAGTATCAAGTCTTCTACTTACTACAGAGGCTACTATATCTGATATAAAAGAGGATAAGCCAGCACCTGCAATGCCTGACATGGGCGGTATGGGCGGAATGGGCGGTATGGGCGGTATGATGTAAGCCTCTTTGGCTTACAAAGCTGTCACTAGCCAAGGGCGACACACAAGTCAGCCCCTACAAGATTTCTTTTTTTATACTTTTGACTCTCATTTTTATTTTATCTGACAATAGATCAAACTCATCATCAACACCTATATCATTCAACGATATCTTTTTACTGTTTTTATTTATCTGCACCCATGACTCACGCATCTGTTTGGAGGGATTCAAAGAGAGCAAGCTCGTATGGTATGAATCAAGTTCTCTCTCTTTGTTGCGAATGATAAAGTCAACACTCTCCGATAGCTTCAATGATATAGGCTCTACCTGATGAGCAAACTGCTCCAGCCTAAAGGTCATTGTTGAGATAAGCTCTTGCTCTATCCTATCAAACTGCTCCCTCATCAGAGAGAGCCTGCCAGATATAGATGATCTGCCAAACTCCGACCTGATAGCATCTACTATCTGTTTTTTGGAGGAAATTATATGATCTATCCTGCGACCAAACTGCTCTCGTCTGTCATCCAGCATCCACAAAATCTCATTCATATCAGGCAGTATCATCTCCATAGCAGCACTAGGCGTAGGAGCACGCAAGTCTGCTACAAAATCAGAGATAAGAGTATCTACCTCATGCCCTACTGCACTCACCACAGGTGTTTGCATAGCAAACAAGGCATCGGCTACCACCTCTTTATTAAATGCCCATAAATCCTCTACAGAGCCTCCACCACGCCCTACCACCACCACATCTACACCAAGGCTGTCTGCATAGGCTAAAGACCTAGCTATTTGAGCACCTGCGAATTCTCCTTGTACTAAGGTATCTACTATCACCACTTCTAATAGTGCCCAGCGTTTTTCGATTATCTTTAACATATCATGTAAGGCTGCAGAGTCTTTGGCTGTGACTAGGGCTATTTTTTGTATATACTTTGGCATAGGCTTTTTTCTGCCAGCTTCAAAATAGCCTTTCTCTTTGAGCTTGGTTTTGAGCTGTTCATACGCCAGTGCCAACGCCCCCTGCCCATACGGCTCTATACGCACTGTTTGAAACTGATACTCTCCACGAGGCGTATAGACAGACACAGACCCCTCTACCACAATATGCATACCCTTTTCTATACGAAACTTCATCCGTGCCACAGATGATCGCCACATCACACACTTGATACTGCTCTTGTCATCTTTGATACTAAAGTAGAGATGCCCAGAGGTATGATATGTCACCGAAGCCACCTCTCCCTCAACAAGGATATGCATGAAGGTAGCTTCTAAGAGTGATTTAATCTTGGTATTTAGTGAGCTTACACTCATCATATTTTGTGACATGGTTGATCCTTGTGTGTGGTACTTGGTTGGGGTTTGGTATGACTGAAATTTGAGTGGGGTGGTTTCATAGTAATTCTAATACCTCTTTTAATCCTTGCTCATCACCATAAAAATACTCTTCCAATAACGGCTTTATCTTACATTCTAAAACAAAATTTAAATCATCATCATTTTGTATCGTCATAAAGTAACTGTGCCCTATCTGATAATCTTCACCCAAAGTCTCTTTGATTTTCTCATTAAGAGTTTCAAATATTCTTTTGGCTTCTGGGTAGTCTATGAGACTAGAGTTTGGCTCCATTTTCAAAAAGGTAAATCTTCGTCGCAGTGCAATATCGATCAGCGCGATTGACTTGTCCGTACTATTCATCGTACCAATGATATATAGGTTTGACGGTATTTTAAAAGGCTGTTTCGAGTATGGAAGTGTCACTTCTATGTTATCTCTTTTATCTTCTTCTATGAGAGTGATGAGTTCTCCGAAGATTTTAGAGATGTTTCCTCTGTTGATTTCGTCTATAATGAGATAATAATTTAATTGTTCTATTTTTTGCACTGTATCTACTTCTAAATTATGCCTTTTCTCAAGCTCGTATATTTTCTCTAATACTTTCCAAAAATAAGTAGCATGCTGTATTGCCAATCCACCAATACCGATAGCCTTTTTAATATCTTGCCTTGATCTAACATTAAGCACATAAAGTTTCTCCAGAATGTCATAGCGCATTCTTATACCTGAGCTATGTAGCGTCCAGTTATCGCCTTTGTATCTAAGCACATCTTCTTCGATATCGGATATATATACATTTGGTGTTAATAAATATTTTCCTTCATTTTCCAATGCATTTTCGACCTCTTCAATGAAAGTATTTAGCACTTTTTGAAAACGAATTTCTTTAGAAATATTTACATTTGGCTTCTTGCTATCTTCTAGGTTTTTTTGTGCTTTTTCGCATATACGCTTAAAAACACCATTTATTAGTTCAATATTCCCCTCATCATTCGGTCTAAACCCCTCTATAAAATCCTCATAACCAAAGCTCTGATGAAAAGTAACAAACATCACTCTCTCTTTGATATCTGCTATATTTACACTATCACTTTTCTCATTTGACTTTATGGTTTCTAATATCTCACGATCACTTTTGCCATCTTCTATTAGTCGTATGAGTTTATTTGTATTATGTGTTTTTCCTACTCCTGGGGAGCCATAGAGGATTATGTTTTTAACCATATTTTTGTAATGATTATTTGCATTATCAGCATCTACATTTATAATTTCTCTTATATCAAGTATGCCGTTCTCAAACCACCATTTATAATCTTGTTTCTTAGATTTAAATGCCATATCATAAAGTATTTTATATTTTTGTTGTTTTAGATTATTATAATCATTAAGCTCAATTTTCCAAGCACCATCTTGTCTGAAATATCCATACCATTCATTTGTTTTATAGTTTTTATCCCATTCAATCTCTAAATAATTCTCATTTATATCCTTTATTGCTCCTATGCTCCAACATTTTACCTTTACAATACTTTTTTCTTGATATTGATAATTAGGCTCTACATAATTTATAAATGGCGTATTTTTTATTTTTACATCTTCAATATTTTGATATAAAAACACTTCATCACCTATACTAAAGTTTTCCATTTGGTCGGCTAAACTTTCTTTGTTTTTCAATTTATTTGTCCAAATGCCTTCATCTATTATTTTGTTTGCATCTTCATTCTTGGGTATCCATAATCCATAAAAAACTTTTTTCATTTTGATCCCTCCAATCTTTCTTTCATCTCACAAACAAACTCATCATACCCACCATCAAACCCCAAATCCAAACTCTTCATTTTTAACCTTATCAATTCATCCCCTTTCCCAAGATCTAAATCATCATCTATATCGACTAAATGTTTAGGATATAAAAGCATTGTATCTTTTACTTTAAAATTTACTCCATAGGCAAACATTTGATACTTATCATCACGCTTAAGCTCTTCACGACTATTGACTTTTTTATACTTTGCATCTATGATGTAATCACTTGTCACAATGTCTGGTCTTAATTTTAAACTACCGTAGTTTCTTTCAGTCTGTAGTTTGGTACTACTATCTATCTCTTCATATAACTTACCCACAAAACTCTCAAATACCTCAGCCATATCAAACAAAAATGCAAAACTTCTATCGGTGCTTTTCTGTGTCATAGGGATAAGTTTTTGTAGTATCATCAGTGCTATTTCATAAGACTTCTTGTATCTACTGCTCATACGGTCAAAGTGCATATTGAGTCTTTTAACATCTACATTAAAATATGCTACCTCATCCAATACTGCCTCGCATCTATGCAAATTCCCACAGGAACTAAACTTTTTAAAAGTCCGTATCGCATACAAAAAGAAACGATTGAGTTCATTATCCATAGAAAACTCATCAAACTCACAGTAGAGGTTCTGATGATAGAAGTTTTGAAAGTTTTGCTCTATGATGTACTTACCCCGCAACACTTTTAAGTTCTCTTGCATCGTGATATACTTTTTAAATACACCTCTTTTAAACTCATCTAACAAAGCATCAGAAAAGAGCCGAATGAAAATCTCAAAGAGTTGATGCTCAACACTTTCGCCCTGCATCAAGTCTTCATACTTTAACTTCACATCATAGCTATACATGAGCATATAGATAAATATATTGAGGTTTTGATGATTCTCATCTGTAATTTTAGGAATGATGAAATAACTTTGATTGTCTATGGATAAAAAACCACAATAGTTTTTAGGTTTTATTCCTTCAAAATTAATTTCAAAATAGGGATGTAATGCTTTTGTATTTTGGATATGTGTCTCAAGGGTAACATAGGAGTCTAATGTTTTATCTATGTTTTGATTTTCGTATAGATATACCAGTTCCATTCACGCCCTTTGATGTAGTTAGAGTATTATAACAAAATGTAGGTCGGGTTGCACTCATCCCGACATAAAATGGCATAAAATTTCAATACACTATCTCTAGCATAATGGTATTAAGATTTTATTTTTGTAAAAGGGTGATTAGCTATGGAAAGTTTTGTCGGGATGAGGGCAACCCAACCTACAAAACTTCTTCAACTCTCACTCTAAAAATCTCAAATTTTTCATCCATACCTTCATCTTGTGACCAAGATTTCACAGCACTCATATCAAATACATTTTCACTAGCTACCCACACAGCCTGATCTAGTGACTGCTTATCATCCCAATGATAATATGCAGCAAGCCTATCTTTAATACAATCTGTAGGGCTTAAAAGTTTAAGCGTACCTGTATCAGTCTTTCGCGAAGATACTTCTTTTACAGGTGCATCGCCTACACCTAAAGGACCTCTAGGAAACTCTATAAACAGTGGTGTATCAGGATGCACAAAATAACGCTTCATTTTGTACTCTTCAAAGCCTAGCCTCTGCATCACTTCTTTATTACCGCACCAACATATAGTCTGAAAACTTGAGAGAACGAGAAGAGGTGAGATGTGGATAGAGACATTTGAAGGACTCCCCGTAGGGAATGCAAAAATGTATCTGTCCGCAGGTCGCCTCTTCTCGTTCTCCCCGAAGGGTGCAGGTGCTTTCGCCCATACTCTGCGTTAGATTTTTTCATCTTAGCACGGCTAGGATTTCAAAAATCTGCCTTGATTATGAACGAAATCACCAGCATCAAGTTTCAGATTATATATTGGTGCGGTAATAATCTTACGATGTCCACCATTAAAACGGTCTATGCGGTCTATACCATCTGAAGTATATCTCCCCTTACTATAAAGTTCTACACAACATCCACCAGAAAGCACGGTTTCTATACCCTCTTTTTCTAGTGCTTCACACACATAGGCAGCCAACTCTTCCATACTCATATTTTTGATGGTTTTCATAGTGGCTTTGCACTTCTTCTTGGGCGTTTTCTCTGCTTGTTTAGCCGTTCTTGTTCTTCTTTGCTATAAAACTCTTGGGCTTTTTGGAGCAACGCATCTAACTCATTTTTAAAAGCATAACGAGGGTTAAACATAAACAACCGTGTCCGTCCTACCGTCTGACTGACCAATATACCACCCAACTCTAAACGCTCTAACTGTTTTTTGACAGGATCTACAGCACTGCTGTAAAAATCTGCTATCTCTTTGGCATAGCCTTGTTTGTTTGAATAAATATATTGTAACACGCGTTCACGGTTTTTAGAGCCAAATAATTCATCTAGCATAATAACTCTTTTATAGTTTTTATAAACTATTTTGTAGTTTATATTGACTATATTATAGTTTATTTTATTGACAATGTCAATCCGTCTAATAAACCATTACAAGATTATCTCTTCTGTGCCACCAAAAGCGTAGATATCCCCATAGAAAAGCTCTTCGTATACTTCATCTCAAAACCCGCAACTTCGAGTTCTTTGGATAACATCTCAGTAGTCAAGAACTCCTCTATAGAGTCTGGCAAGTACTTATACGCTTCGTAATTTTTAGAGATAAAACCACCTATACGAGGGAGTATATTTTTCATACCGAAGTCTACTACTTTATCTATGATGCCTTGGCGTTCTTGTTTGGTGAACTCAAGTATCACTACCAATCCACCAGGTTTTAACGCACGATTGAACTCTTGTAATGCCTCTAAACGGTCTACCACATTGCGTATACCATAACTGATAGAGATAACATCGGAACTCTCATCAGCCACTGGGAGTGCTTGGGCTTTGCCCTCGATGAACTCTGCGAAATCCACTTTGGAGCGTGCTACATCCAGCATACCTACGGATGGGTCTATCCCTACATATTTGTCTATCGTTACGCCGTTTTTAGCCGCTTGTTCTTTCCAGTAGATGAGCAGGTCACCCGTACCTGTGGCTACATCGGTGACTTGCCCTAGTTCTTTTTTGCCTAGTATCTCAAAAGCTTTATCACAGCCCTTTTTACGCCACTGTATGTCTATACCCATGCTTAGTACTCTGTTGGTTTTATCATAGGTAGAGGCGATGTCGTCAAACATATGCACGATTTTCTCTTGTTTCTCTTGTTTGTCTGTTAGTTTTTCAATGCCCAAGATTTCTGCTCCATATCATCATATCTACATCTTTTTTTTCTGTGTGTAGAAATTGTAAATTCATTGTAGTATTATAGGTTAAAGTGTTTGTAGAGAGCTTAGGTGTTTGGTAAATCAACATCCAGTCTATCTCTGCTTTAATTGCATCGAGCATCCCCTCACCACCCTCTACCAATACAAACGAAGGTCTATCCAAAAATGATAAATCATCCACAATGCTCACCTCTCTACCCTCTACCCCAAACAGAGGTATCGTTCTATCAAAGTTGTCTTGTTTGCTATATATCACCACATCAGGAGCTTCTGCTTGGGTAAATCTACAATCTAGCGTAGGTCTGTCTGTGCGAACTGTATTCCCACCTATGAGCAAGGTATCACATACTTCTCTTAACTGATGCACATGTGTTAATGATGCCTTACTACTCAAGTACCCACCACCAATACGACCATTGGTAGTCTGTGCAAGTTTAAAAAGTACAAAGGCTCTCTTTCGCCATATCATAAAGGGTTCTAGTAGTGCTTTACAGGCTTCTTCTAGTATACCTATTTTAATTGTCGGGGTGAGGGCATCCCGACCTACGATGTCTATACCCTTGTCATGTCCCTCTATGGGATCCTTGGTGCCAATAATGACATTTTTTAACGCCAATTTTTGTAACAGTGATGCACAGGATGGAGTCTTGCCATGATGTGAGCATGGCTCCAGTGTGACATAGATGCTACACTCTGAAAAAAAGTTTTTAGGTAAATTCAAAAGGAACTCATGAGATTTACGGGCATCCGTAGGGTCAAAATCTATTTTTGACCTCTCTAATGTTTCATAAGCAGAAACCAATGCCAACACCTCTGCATGAGAACTGCCAGCTTTTTGGTGTGCTTCTATGGCAAGTAGTTTACCATCCAAGGTCACTACAGCACCCACAGCTGGGTTAGGATAGGTCAAACCTTGGTATTGCCACGCTTTATCCAGAGCAAGTTGCATATAGAATTCATCTGTCATAGCAACTCCTTTATGCTATTAATCACTTATGGAGGTGGTGACTTTAGTCCCACTGAGTAGATTGATGAGAGTAAACTCTTCACCTCCTTCTGTTTTAGTTCCAATCAATATATGTTTTTACCGTACCCAATTGAGTATACTCATAAGACTCTTCACCATGTTTAGTTTCGACAGTTATTCCTGAGTCATCAGCATATATCAAAGCACCCTTACCTTTATCTACACCGATGACTTTAAATTTTATCTTTTCGCCTATGGCATGCTTGAAATGTTGAGGCTTGGTAAGTTTTCTCTCAAGACCTGGAGAGCTTACCTCTAGTGTATATTTTCCACCCATAGGAGGAGTGACATCTAACAATACAGAAAGCTCTCTAGATATCTCTGCACACAAATCTAACGATATGCCACCCTCGTTGGTCACATAGACACGATATATTATAGTCTGCTCGCCCTCGCTTACAGTTTCTGTGTCATAAAATGAAGCACCGTTTGCCTGCACTATTTTTTCTATTTGATGCTCAAGATTCATTGCTTTGCTCGCTATCTGTTTTTTTACTCGCTATTTTCTCAAATAGTTCATCCATTTTACTAATATGCTCCAAGTGAGTATCAAACTCAAATACAAAATTTGGAGCCTTGTACCAGCCCTCACTGTTTCGGATATGATTTTTTAGGTGTGGGGAGACTTTTCTTAGTTGCTTGAGTGCTTCGCCCTGCTCTTTTTCATCTAAACCTATTGGGTCTAGATATACTCTTGCATCGTATCTGCCTCTAGAACATACTACTTCTGTGACACTCAAGGTATTGATTCGAGCATCGTCCAAGGTACTTAGAGCTTCAGGCAAAAGTTCTTTTAGTAAAGACTCTGTTCGCTTTCTCTTTATCTCGGCAGGGGTCATAGGGTGGCCTGCTCCTCCACCTCTTTGAAGGTTTCGATCACATCGCCCTCTTTGATGTCATTGAAGTTTTCAAGCATGATACCACACTCATAGCCATTCTTAACCTCTTTGACATCATCATTAAATCTTTTAAGCGACGAGACTTTACTCGTGTAGATAACGATACCATCTCGTATCAATCTCGCACTAGCATTTCTAAGAATTACTCCATCACTCACTTTACAACCAGCAATAGTTCCCACCTTCGCCACTGCAAATGTCTCTCTGACATCAGCTTGACCAGTTACCTCTTCGCTTATTACAGGACTCATTAGTCCACCCAAAAGTGCTTTGACATCATCAATAATATCATATATGATTGTATATGTCTTAATCTCCACACCAAGCTCTTTTGCTTTGCTCTTGACAGCTCCTGTTGGTCTGACATTGAAGCCAATAATGATTGCATTTTCACTAGCATCTGCTAGAGTTACATCACTCTCTGTTACTCCACCTACACCTTCATGAATGACCTCTACTTTTACCTCTTCATTTCTGAGCTCTAAAAGTGCACCTTTTATCGCCTCTAGAGAACCTTGAACATCTGTTTTGATAATCAACGGTAACCTTTTGACTTGTCCCTCTGCTATCAATGCTCCAAGTTCATCTATAGAAACTTTGGTGCTTTTTGAAAGCTCTTTAGTTCTCATGTACTCTTTTCTTTTACCAGCAAGTTCTCTTGCATCTTTCTCATTTTCCATAGCAATCATAACCTCACCAGCACCTGGAACCTCTTGGAGACCTACAACGGCGGCTGGCGTGCTTGGACCTATAGATTTTACTCTGCTTCCATCATCCAATATCAAGTTCTTAACTCGTCCAAATGTCGTACCTGCTATCACAGTATCACCCACATTTAGAGTACCATTCTTGATAATGACATTAGCTACAGAACCAAATCCTTTTTCTACTGAACTTTCTACGATTATAGCTTTTGCTTGTCTACTTGGATCAGCAGTAAGCTCCATGACCTCTGCTTGCACCAAGATAGTTTCCAATAGATCATCAATACCCATTCCAGTATGTGCGGAAACAGGTACGAACTCATACTCACCACCCCAATCTATAGAGAGGACATCTATTTCGGCAAGCTGGGACTTGACATTATCAGGATTTGCTGACTCTTTGTCCATTTTATTGATGGCAATTATTATAGGTACTCCTGCTGCTTTGGCATGAGATATGGACTCTTTGGTCTGAGGCATCACACCATCATCTGCTGCAACCACAACTATGGCTATATCTGTCGCCTGTGCACCACGGGCTCTCATCTCTGTAAACGCAGAGTGTCCAGGAGTATCTATAAATGTCACTTTCTGTCCATTTTTTTCTACCTGATAAGCTCCTACATGCTGCGTAATCCCACCTGCTTCTTTATCTGCCACCTTGGTAGATCTAATCTTGTCAAGCAGTGATGTTTTACCATGGTCAACATGCCCCATGATAGTAACAACTGGTGCTCTTGGTTCAGGATTGACATCATCTGAGGCATCATAGACATCTACATAATCTAGTGCGTCTAGTGGATTGATAGTCTTTACTTCCACCTCAAACTCTTCTGCCAAAATCTCTATCGAATCCTTATCCAAGAAATCATTCTTGGTAACCATTGTGCCCAGTGTAAAGAGTACTTTCACTACCTCACCTACACTTTTGCCAACTTTCTCTGCAAACTCATATACTCTGACATCTTCTGGGATACTTATCACGCTGACCTTTTCTTCAGACTCTTGCCTGATATACTTTTTCTTTTTGCCGCCTCTTCTGATAGAGCGTTTTCCTTGAGGTCGGAAATTTTGTCTATTTTGACCTATGCCCTGAGCTGCTCTTTTTTTAGCTTCTTCTCTTCGTTTCTCTTCTTGTCTCTTCATCTCTTCATAGATATTTTTATCAGAGAAATCTAGTAATAATACCTCTTCCTCCTCATAAAGCTCTACTGTTCCGCCAAGGCTTCTATCGCTCAATATCTCCATTTTAGAACCAGTCTCTTTGGCTTCTACTGCTCTCTTTGTCTTTTTCTTTTTTGGAGGAGTAGGCTGTCCTCCACCAGAACCAGTTAGAGAGATATTTCTATTTGCTTTTACAGATGCTGGTTTCGCTTTTTTGACTATTGTTATGCCTCTTCTTCCCAAAATTCTTCTTCTTGGTTTAGACTTCTCCTCTTTTTTATCAGATGGATCATCTTTTGGAGAGGCATTTAAAGCAGTATCAAGTTCCTCTTTTGTCACCTTATCTTTACTGGAAGACTCAGATGATGTCTTGAATACAGGCTTTTTTTCTTCTAGCTTTAAAATCTCTTTTTCGACGATGTCTAGCTTGTCTACTTTTTTATTCTCATCCATCTGCTTTATAGGCTCTTCTTCTTTGAGCTTTTTGCTGGAATCAGTTTTTTTACTGACCTTCTCTGGCTTGCTATTTCCTGATTCTTTTTGTTCTGGCTCTTTACTTTTTGCCTTTTTAATCTCTTGCTTTTTGCTCTTTTTTTTAGACTTAACAGGTAGTATGCCAGTTGTGGCATAATCCATAAGTACCGCTGCCTGATCTAGGCTTATAGTGCTCGCAGCAACCTTTACATCAAACCCAAGCTCTTTGGCTTTTTCCAGCATATCATTGTTGGACATTGCAGCTTCTGCCGCTATCTCCTGGATCTTTACTTTATCCATTCTTTCTTAGCTCCTTCAAAATCGTAGATATTTCACTACACTCTAACCTAAAACGCTTTGCCATGCCATTCATCTTTTTCTCATCTAGACCACATGCCCTGCAGAGATAAATACTTCTTCCAGAACCTAGATATGGAACGATACTGTCGTCAACCAGCTGCAGTCTTATCAATTTCTTTTGGGATTCTCGTTGTCGGCAAGTGATGCACATGCGTATAGGATTATTTTTTTTCATCGATATTATACCTAAAAGAGTTTAAGAGAGTGCCTCTCTTAACTATTAGCAATAACTCCATGATTATCTAGAGAGTGGGTCATCACTCTAAAGTGTGGAAATTTATCTTTCAGTATATCTGATATCTTCACGGCATCATCCTCATAACATAGCGAGAAAAAGGTAGAACCACTGCCAGACAGGGTACTCATCAGAGCACCGTTTGCCAAAGCTGCTTTTTGCACCTCTGCAAGCTTTGGCATCATTTTCATACGCCTATCCTGATGTATCTTGTCCTTGGATGCTATACGAAGCTGATCCCACGACTCGCTCATAAACAGTGCTGTCATATATGCCGCCCTGGAAAGAGAGTATACCACCTCTTCTTTGCTATAGTGCTTTGGCAGCACATGCCTAGATTTCGATGTAGAGATAGTACGATCAGGAACCACTAGTACTGCACGCAAATAGTTTGGCAAGCGTCTTTTCTTGCTAAATACTCTATTGCCTTCTATGCAAGAGACATTAAAACCACCCATTACACAAGAGGTGATATTGTCAGGGTGAGGCTCATGCCTAAGTGCTAGATTTAGAATTGTTCGCTTGTTGTATTTCGCATCCGCTACCACATATGCGGCCGTAATGGCTGCGACTATAACAGCTGAAGAGCTTCCCATTCCTCTTGAAATTGGAATTCTGTTAGTAAACTTAAAACGAAATGTATTATGTTTGCCACTAAGTTTTCTATAGTGCTTGTTAAACACACTTAAAAATAGTGAATTTTTCTTGATCTTTGGACTTTCTGCTCCTTCTCCTTGCGTTGAAACAGACAAGAAACGAGAAGGCTTTATGATGATTTCATTACGAAGATCCAAAGACAAGCCAAGCGTATCAAATCCTGGACCAAGATTGGCACTTGTAGCGGGAACTGTTATCTGCAAATTAAACCTTTATACGGCAGGAAGTATATAGTTTGGCGTATTATCTTGACTTAGAGATATTGCACTCAAATTATCGGGTAGCCAAAACTCCTGCTTGACACCATCGTCAAACTTTTGTGTAATTATAGTCTCTTTTTCCTTGGTGAAATAGAGTTTGCCCATAGCCTTGATTGGTTTTGCACCATTTAGCTCAAATGCACTGACCCCAAAGAAAGATATTTCCCTAATCATTTCAATCGTACGGAGCATAATATAGGTCAATTTGATAGCCATATAGCTACCTGGTCCGTTGGCATAAATTATTTTCGATATATCATATCGTGCAAATATCTCTTCTAGTTTTTGTAGCAACACCTCTGATGTCTGCCCCTCCAAATAAATCTCCTCTACAATCCTATTTTCAATGTATAACCCTATCTGAATGGGGGATGCAATAGAGTTTATAAGTATTGTATATTTAGACAAAGCTCATTCCATATGCTGGATTTTCCAACTGATCGACTGCGACTATTTCGTAATTCTCTTCGGACTCAAAAATCTTCTTAGTAAGTCGATGGTTTAGATCATGGCTACTTGCAAATGCTGAATATTTTCCCAAAATATTGTGCCCAACAACCATCATATCTCCCATGGCATCCAATATTTTATGTCTAACAAACTCATTTTCAAAGCGAAGTCCTTCATGATTGATTACACATCTGTTGTCCAATCCTATTGCATTGTCCAAGCTCGCACCCAGTGCCAAGTTTTGACTCTGTAGACTCTGCATGTCTTTTGCAAAACCAAATGTTCTAGCTCTAGCTATATTGTCTACAAAACCTCTTTTGCTACAACTATACTCATATGACTGCTGTCTGATAGCAGGATGCGGGAACTCTATATCAAAAGTGAAGCTAGCATAATCTGCTGGCTCAAGTTTTGCAAACTTTCTGCCATGATTTACCTCTATAGCTCTTTTGATGCGAATAACTCTTTTGGATTTCTCTTGTAGCTGCACACCAGCCTCATCCAAAAGGAGACAAAAGGATATCGCACTCCCATCCATGACTGGCACCTCATCCCCATCTACTGAAATACGAATATTGTCAATACCATAGGCGTAAATAGCAGACAGACAATGCTCTATTGTTGAGATGTTGTTGTTTTTGACACCTATTACTGTTGCCATAGCGGTATTTACCACACTGTTAACACTTAACGGTATCTCCACATCACAATCGCTACGATAAAATAAAATACCTTTATCCTCACCAAGGGGATCTAAGATAAGCTTGATTGGCTTTCCTTTATGTATACCTATCCCTGTAGCTTCTACTGATTTAGCAATTGTTCTTTGTTGCATTATTTTGCAATGATCCTATCTGCTTCTTGAAACACCTTGTCAATATTTTTCTTGATCCAGTTGCCCTTCATCCAATCCATAGGCCAGACCTCAACGCCCTGTATCAGGACTCCAAAATGAAGATGATCCCCAAGTGCAAGTCCAGTTGTACCAGTCTTTGCAATAATCTGACCTGCCTCTACCTCTTCATCCTCTTCGACTAAAATTTTTGAGCAGTGACCATAAAGAGTAAAGAGTCCAAATCCATGATCTATCATAGGCATTTTCCCATATATACCATTCTCTCCTGCAAAAACTACTTTACCCTTATTAGAACTGATTATGGGTGCATGCTTTGTGCTTGCAAAATCGTACCCTACATGATATGACTTGGATATTTTATTACTCTTATCTTTGTAAAAATAGTGCCTTTCATCTCCAAAGTCTGCCACAAGCTTGGCACTTTTTAGAGGATAAAACGCTTTGACTTTCCATTTTTCGATTTTGGCTGGTGTTATCTTTCTGGAAAGTGAGTGTATAAATTTTTCGTTGCCTATTCTCATGGTCTCGTTGACTGCTCGAAACCTTTTGAGCTTACCTTTTATTTTAGATGCTTCTGGATCCATACTGGCAACCTCTGCTATCTTTCCGTTTAAAAAGCGGTCAGAGACTACTATCTGGGACAACTTATAGTTTCTTAGCACCTTTGGAAAGGTCACCTTTTTTTTGCTTTTGTTTCCTACAGCATCAACTGCCACCATATATATATTGATCTTTTTCTTATAAAATGGCCACGCAATTAGTGTGGCATAGTAACCCTTTTTTCTATATGGAACTGCCTTGAATTTTATACCTCCAGATCGTACAAACACCTCTTTTAGATTTACATCTTCTGCCTTAAATACTATCAAAGCACTTCCACCTCGTGCCATGGTAGAACTTTTGGCGACAAGTTCTAATTCAGGTGGCTTGGTATCTGCAATTATATTTATTGTCTTTTTGGCAACATTGTCGCCTATATAATTCCATAGACTCTTATCCTTGACTATAATGTTCAGTTTCCAAAGAACTCCCTCTTTACTATCTTCTAGTTGCGATGGAAAAGGTATAGATATCTCTGTTTTTTTCATTGGAATATCAAAGCTTCCAGAGGCCGCCACTATATTTCGGCTACCATCACTAAAGACTGCTTGGAATTGCCCTAATGCTTGATTGTCCTCAAGTATAACCCTGAGGGAATCCTTGGCGCCCGCATATGCTACTCTAGGTGCTGTTATTGTCGGCTTGACCCTTTCAAATCTTTCATTTATATAGATGAAATACCCTGCTACTCCAAGCATTATCATCAACATAATAAACTTTGGCCAAATACTTTTTTTTCGTCTATATCCACTGTTGTATCTTCGTCTCATTTTAGCAATCCCCTCTTTATTATGTATGCTACTATTTTTTCAGCAAGCACTGCCAAGTCAAATCCAGCTGTCTCAAAACCACCAGCTACCCTATGTCCGCCTCCTTCAAAATCTACTGCCATTACATTGATGTCAACTGTTTTGCTGCGTATCGAAACCTTTATGCTATCTCTTCTCTGCACCAACATAATGGCGATCTCCACAGTTGCAAGAGATTTTGCATAATCCACAACACCATCAAGATCACTATATTTTGCACCAGTATGCACAAGATCATCTTGGGATATTTTCAAAACAGCTATCTGGGCATCCTCTCTAAGCTCCAAAGAGCCAATAGCCACACCCAATATGCGAAGTGATGCAAGAGAACGGCGATGCAACATTTTCTGAGAAACATCTACGATATCTACACCCAATGCTACCATTTCAGACGCCAGCACCAATGTCTCTCTCCTCATATTGTTAGTAGTGAAATTTCTTGTATCAGAAACTAAAGCGGCATAAAATGCTGTTGCACTATTTTTACCAACAGGATATATTGACTTTAGTAATCCATACGCAACCTCTGAACTAGATACAGCTTGTTCGCTAACTATATTCATACTCCCAAACTGACTGTTGGTTGCATGGTGATCTATATTTATAATCTCCCTACCTTCTATTTCTGTAGAGAATCCCAATCTATCTATGCTACCGCAATCACAAGCAATGATTAGTGAATTATCAAAATCTATTCGGTTTTTAATTTTTCCAAAATTTGGTAAAAAGTCCAAAAACAGAGGTATATCTTTTGTCTTGTTGGCAATCTCTACCTGATAGTCCTGCTCTTTGAGCCATGCATACAGACCAAGTGAGGTGCCTATGGCATCTGGGTCAGGATTTATATGAGAAAGCACGGTAATCCTATTGTGCTTTTTTAGCAGGGTTTCAAATTGAGTAATCTGTTGCACTGTTGCAGTAAAAGACATTATTTTATCCTTCTACTCTCATAGAGAGGTCTATCCAGTTCGCCTGATGAATAATGCTTCCTGAACTAATAGCATCAACACCAGTTTTTGCTATATCTGCGATAGTATCAAGTGTTACATTTCCACTAGCTTCCAATAATATATGGGGATAATTATCATTTCTATACAAAACTACAGAAGCAATCTCCTCCAAGGTCATATTGTCACACATAATAATATCTGCTCCTACTCTCATCGCCTCTTGTGCCATCTGCAAACTCTCACACTCTATCTCTACCTTTGCAGTAAAAGGTATTTTTCTTCTTACCTCTTGCATAAATAGTTGTAGGTTATCTATGGTTTTTAGATGAGTATCTTTGAGCATCAAACAGTCATCTAGACCCATTCTATGGTTTAATCCACCTCCACACCTGACTGCATATTTTTCAAACTCTCTTAGTAGAGGTCTTGTTTTTCTGGTATCCAGCAGCTTTACACCTGTACCCTTGATAACTTCAACATACTTAGCAGTCAATGTAGCTATAGAACTTGCATGTAGAGCTATGTCCAGTATAGATCTCTCAAGTGACAATATGCTCTTTGAATCTCCTCTGATAACAAGTAGCTTGTCTCCCTTGGCGAAACTATCGCCATCACCTACTGTCCATTCGAAAGAGAGCGGAAACATCTGCTCAATCGTATCTATATACTCTCTACCACCAAACACTCCACTGCTTTTTGCGATAATATAGGCTTCGATATCTCTACTTAGGCGAATGCGGGCAAAAAGATCACCTCTGCCCACATCCTCCTCAATCATCGCCTCTATAAATTTTCTTTTTAACAAACTATTAAACCTTAACTTTAATTTATTCTGTTAACTTATTTCCAGCATTCTATCTAGTGCCAGCTTTGCATACTTGGCAACCTCTACATCTACTTCTACTTCATTTATGGGCTTACCGTCTTCTATAGACTTCAAAACCAAATACAGATCCTCTAGTGTTGTCTCATTCATAGTTGGACACTCTGGCTTGGTAGATGAGAGGACAAAGGTATTGTTTGGTCTCATTCTGTTGACTAGATTATACTCCGTACCTACTGCCACCTTCTGATCTGAATCTAACTCTGTAATATATTTTATCAGTTGTGAGGTAGAGCCAGAAAAATCAGCAGCATCTACAATAGCAGGATCGCACTCTGGATGCACAGCTATCAGAATATCAGGATATCTTTCACGATAGAAAGCGATATCGTCCAGTGTGAAGTATTGATGCACTGAACAAAAGCCGTTAAAGCAGATGATATCCGCTTCTTTTGGATCGCACTCCTTGCCGTCCTCTTCTAGCCCGATAACACAAGATCTCAATCCCAAGCTGTTTGCAAAATTTTGCCCCAAGCATCTATCGGGTACAAAGAGTATCTTTTTTCCACTCTCCAACCCTCTTTCGATGATTTTAAAAGCATTGGATGATGTACAGACTAGGCCACCCATCTCACCTACTTTTGCCTTAACCTCTGCACTGGAGTTTATATATGTTATAGGCAAAATAGCCTCTTTTGGTATGCCTCGATATTCCATATATTTTACTGTATCATCAAAATATGTAGAGTCTATCATCCTTGCCATGGCACAGCATGCTATCTTGGGCATCAGCACTCTCTTCTCTGGTGCTATAACCTTGACACTCTGACCCATAAAGCCTACGCCGCAAAATACTATCCATTCAGTTTTTGCATCTTTTGATTTTCTAGCCAGCTCCAAGCTGTCACCCACAATATCGCCCATCTCAAACACTTCATCTCTCTGATAGTAATGAGCCACCACGGTCACATCCAACTCTCTTTTGAGTCTTTGTATCTCTTTTTTATAATCAATACCCAAACTAATACTCCTTCAAAATAGATAGACAAACCATGCGTTTGTTTTCTATTATATTTGGCTATTTTATCCAAATTCAGTTAATATTGCACCAAAAGGAACAACATGGACTTATTTAACCAAAACATCATACTGTATTTATCTGCTTATCTTATAGCTGGAATTCCCTTTGGCTATCTGCTTGCCAAAAAGTTTGCAGGAGTGAATGTCAAGAGTGCAGGTAGTGGCAATATAGGCGCAACAAATGTTCTAAGAGTCGTCAAAGAGAAAGACCCCAAGCTTGCCAAAAAACTAGGTGCTTCTACACTATTTTTAGATGCTATAAAAGGTATGGTGGTTATATTGGTTGCCAAGATGCTTGGTGCCCCAGAAGGGGTGCTTTGGACATTGGCAGTTCTTGCTGTTATAGGTCACTGCTTCTCTCCGTTTCTTGCATTTGAAGGAGGCAAAGGTGTCGCAACAGGCTTTGGCGTGTTGCTAGTGATGATGCCCATTCCTGCAATCATAGCTATAGCTACATGGCTCATTGCCAGTAAGGGCCTAAAAATCGTCTCACTGTCATCTCTTGTTGGACTTATAGCATTTGTTATCGCTAGCTATCTTATATACCCTGAAGTACCTGGTATCTCAACACATACACCCATATGGGTAATTGCATTAATAATTTTCTACAAACATATTCCAAATGTAATACGGATTTTCAACAAAGAAGAGAGTAAGATTGCATGACTATTCACATAGACCATCTAGAAATATACTGCATCATAGGGTTGCTTGATTTTGAAAGAGAAGCAGAACAGAGAATGCTTATAGATCTCAAGATAGACTACCAGTACACAGAAGGAAGCTATATAAACTATGCAACCATTGTGGACACAATCATAAAGCATCTAAAGGCTAACAGATATGAGCTACTTGAAAATGCTCTGCAGGAGACAAAAAAACTTCTTCTACAAATGTTTCCTGCTATAGAAAAAATTTATATAAAGATGTCAAAGCCTGACATACTCTCAAACTGTTCGGTTGGACTCTCCAAAGAGTGGATCAATACACCTCAATGGTAGAATAGCCATCCTCATCTTTCGTATAATCCCCGCCTGCAACTCCATGGTCATAATATCTATGTACATCACCTGCCACTCTTACTGGCGTGCCTTTATCTGTCCATTCAAATAATTTTTTGGCAAATCTTCTCTGCAATCTTATGTATCCATGGGAAGCTGGCTTTTTAGGCGGTAGATGGTCAAGGCTAGTTGTCCAAATTAAGTACCTAGAAAGTACCACCTCTGTCTAACTCGCACACATTTCAGATGTTAGTATATTTGTTGTTATATTAACCTTCTCTTTACTAGGGTTTAAATAGTATACTATCTCAGCTTTAGAATCTCCATTGATTAAAAAACTAAAAATTAACTCTTCAAATGATTCATCATATCTTTGATACTTCTCTGGTAATAATGAACTTCTAAACTCTCCACTTCTTACTCTTGGAATATTGAGATTTAATTTACCTACTGATGTGTTTAGACTCCTTTGATATGTGCCATTTGATTTGTCATTTTCTGCACTATTTAGAAACTCTCTTTTCTCTTTATTCATTATCTCATGAATAATATTTTCTACATTTAATTTATTTTTTTATTTCACTCGTATATGCATCCATTTTATTTCTTCTCCTTATAATAGCAAATTTTGGGACACAACATTTATTTTTAGTCCCTTTAGGGGCTGGTAGTCATTAAGATATGATATTTATAGGAGGATAATCTTCTCCTGTGAGTTAATTTGGATTTAGTATTATATGCTGGCTTGACAATAAGATAAGAAAGTAGTACCAATATCTATGTTTCAAAAAAGTTCTATTTTATTGTTTGACTTAAAGAGTAGTTGAGATATAATCATCATGTTTGTTGGGAGTTGCCCCAAATAGGATAATTCTCAAAACATATTACATCATTAGGAGTAACAATGAATAAGGCAACAAAAGTAGCAGTGCTTGTATCTGCTGTAGCACTATTGGCTAGCCCACTGGCTGCCAAAAAGATCAAATGGAAGATAGCTATGACATGGCCTTCTACTCTAACTCCATTGGCTTCACCGCCACACAAAATAGCAGAGTATGTAAAGGAGATGTCAGATGGTAAATTTGTCATTAAGGTTGAAGGCAAAGAGAAGCATAAAGCCCCACTAGGGATTCTAGACATGGTCAAGGGTGGTCAGTATCAGATGGGTCACAGTGGTTCATACTACTGGAAAGGTAAAGATATAAACACCGTTTGGTTCACATCTATGCCACTCGGTATGACTCCATCCGAGCAGTACTCTTGGTTCTACTATGGTAATGGAATGAAGTTTATGAAAGAGGTGTATGACAAGTTTGGCGTATATAACTATCCAGGTGGCAACACAGGAAACCAGATGGGCGGATGGTTCAGGAAAGAGATTAAAACTGTAGATGACCTAAAAGGCCTCAAGATGAGAATCCCTGGTCTTGCTGGTGAAATATTTGCCAAACTAGGCGTCTCTGTGACCAATATCCCAGCAGGTGAGCTATATACATCACTAGATCGTGGTACTATTGATGCCCTAGAGTGGGTTGGACCTGGTATGGATATCAAGATGGGCTTTCATAAGGTAGCACCTTACTACTATACAGGTTGGCATGAGCCAGCATCCGAGATGCAGTTTATGGTCAATAAAAAAGCGTTTGACAAGCTTCCAAAGAAGTATCAGACTATGCTAGAGGTTGCTATGAAGGCTGCATCGTTTGATATGTATGTAGAGAACTTCTCTGCATCACTCGAGGCATGGGATAAGATGAAATCAGAATATCCAAATATCAAAGTCAAAACTTTCCCTAAACCAGTTATTGGTGCTATGAAGAAAGCAGCAACTGAGGTGTATGAGGCTTATGCGGCAAAAGATCCAAAGTTTAAAGAAATTTATACGGATTACAAGGCATATATGAAAAAAGCCAGAGCATGGTCTCAGATGATGCAGGGTGGCTATTTAAATCTAGACAAATAATAGTATTATTGTCAGCTTGTACTTCCTCTATATAGATGGGGGAGTGCTGGTATCTAATACCAAGATGATTTAGGTCTTTTTTGTATTAGATATGGAGGAGTTGGATTGCTACTTACGATAGAGAGAGTAATGGATAGGATAATTGATGCTATAGGGTATATTGCGGGTATTTTACTTGTACTCATGATATTTAATGTTGCATATGATGTAATGATGAGATATGCATTTCACAATAGTTCTATAGCGATGCAGGAGATGGAGTGGCATCTGTTTGCAATAATTTTACTGTTTGGCACAGGGTATGCTTTGAAGCATAATGCACATGTAAGGGTAGACTTTTTATATGTTAAGTTCAGCTACAAGACAAAAGCCATGATAAACATATTTGGCACACTTATTTTTCTGATACCCTTGGCACTTCTTATCGCTTACGGCTCATGGGATTTTGTATTAGATGCCTACACATCAGGCGAAATCAGTGAAGATCCAGGAGGATTAACGCATCGCTGGATTATCAAGGGTATGATTCCATTGGCATTTCTATTTCTAATTTTTTGTGCTATCAATTACATTATTAGCAATATTAATATCTATCGTGGCATTGAGCCCTTTCCAGAGCCTGAGGAGGAGATGATATGATCGGTTTGATTATGTTTGGAGCGGCTCTATTGTTGCTTGTGGTTGGGTATCCTGTGGCATTTACTTTTGGAGCTGTATCTATTATGTTTGGAGTGTTGGCAGCATGGTTTGAGATCATGCCAGACGGCGGCACTATGCTGGAGTTTTGGGAAGAGTTTTTGTCCATGTTTTCTATGATGCCGTTTCGTTTGTATAGCATTATGACCAATAAAATTCTTATGGCGATACCTCTATTTATCTTCATGGGAATCATGCTACAAAAGTCTGAATTGGCAGAGAGAATGCTCTCCTCTATGGGTATACTGTTTGGCAAGATTCGTGGCGGACTGGCTGTGTCTACTGTCTTGATTGGTGCATTATTGGCAGCTTCAACAGGTGTTGTAGGTGCTTCTGTGGTTGCTATGGGCGTCATATCTCTACCTGTAATGCTGGATAACGGGTATAAAAAGTCTCTAAGTTGCGGTACAATCTGTGCTGCAGGTACACTAGGGCAGATCATTCCTCCATCTATTGTACTTATAGTGTTGGCAGATGTCTTTCAGCTACCAGTTGGTGATCTTTTTATGGCTGCACTTATGCCGGGATTGATACTTGTAGCTGTCTATGTCTTGTATGTACTGGCTGTTGCTTTTCTCGATAAAGATGCGGCTCCTGCACTAGAACTAGATGCTTCTGTAACTAGAGGAGCCAATATCAAAAAGGCACTTTTATCAGTCATTCCGCCTCTTACTCTTATTGTGCTTGTGCTAGGATCCATATTTGCAGGTATCGCTACACCTACAGAGTCTGCCTCGCTAGGTGCATTGGGCAGCATGCTTTTGGCACTTATGTATAAAAAATTAAACTACAATATGGTAAAAGAATCTGCTCTTGAGACAGTCAAGACCACATCCATGGTTTTTGCTATTCTTATTGGTGCAACAGCTTTCTCTATGGTATTTACATATAGTGGAGCAGATGAGCTTGTTGAGGTGTTTATGACTTCATTGCCTGGAGAGAAATGGAGCTTTTTGATACTCTCTATGCTGATTATTATGTTTTTGGGCTTCTTTATAGATTTCTTTGAGATATCCTATATAGTTGTGCCTATTTTGTTGCCTATCGTTTATATCCTTGAGATAGATCCTCTTTGGTTTGCTATACTTATAGGGCTAAATCTACAGACATCATTTTTGACCCCTCCGTTTGGATTTAGTCTATTTTATCTCAAAGGAGTAGCTCCTTCATCTATTAAGACAACAGATATCTACAAAGGAGTAATGCCGTTTATTATCCTTCAGGTACTTGTTTTGGCATCTATTGTTGCATTTCCTTCATTTTATGGATTTGGATAAGATTTAATCCATAACTATTTTGAAACAAATTAGCATTAAATAACCTTTTTCCCTATTTTTTTACCATTTCCGCAAGAAAAATAAGTTATACTGAACTTCAATTCAAAACAAAAGGATTTTTATGAAAAAAGTTATATTGGTAGTTAGCGTAGCGATTGCACTCTCGGTTACAGTTGGAGCAGCAGATTTTGTTCTAAAGTTTAGTCATGTTGTTAGTGAAAACACTCCAAAAGGCAAGGCAGCAGTCTTCTTTGAGAAAAGACTTGAAGAGCTAAGCAAAGGAAAAATAGATGTACAGGTTTATCCAAGTTCTCAACTATATCCTGATAAAGCAGTACTGAAAGCAATTAAGCTCAACTCTGTTCAGATGGCAAGTCCATCATTCTCAAAATTTGGAAGATTTGTTCCTCAGCTGGCACTATTTGATTTACCATTTTTGTTTAAAGATATAGATCATCTTCATAGAGTGCAAGATGGCGAAGTGGGCCAAAAATTAAAAGATATGGTTACAGCCAAGGGTTATGTTGCTTTGGATTTCTGGGATAATGCGTTTAAGCAGTTCACATCTTCGAAAAGCCCATTGATAAACCCTACAGATGCCAAAGGACAGAAGTTTAGAATAATGAGCTCAAAAGTACTTGAAGAGCAGTTCAAGATAGTAGGTGCCAATCCTCAAATGATGCCATTTTCTGAAGTGTATTCTGGACTACAGCAAGGTGTTATAGATGGACAAGAGAATACAAATTCCAATATCTACACTAAAAAATTCTATGAAGTGTCTAAATATATGACTGTTAGTAATCATGGATACTTGGGCTATCTTGTGGTTATGAGTAAAAAGTTTTGGAATTCACTGCCAGCTGACTTGCAGGCAAATGTAAAGCAGGCAATGAAAGAAGCTACAGCAAAAGAGAGAGAGTGGGCAGTAGAGCTTGATAAATCACAATTTGCAGAGATAGAAAAATATGCTAAAGATTCAAAAAAGCTTGAAATTACTGTGTTTACACCAGAGCAGAGAGACGAGTGGAAAGCAGTAATGAGTAAAATATATCCTAAATTTTATGATAGTAAAGTTATAGGAAAAGATCTTATCCAGGCAGCACAAAATACAAAGTAGGTTGTTGTGAATATATTTACACCTATAGGTAAAACAATAGGCTTTATTAATGAAAGCATAGCAGCATTCGGCATAGCAGCTGGTGTTGCTTTGGCCTTTGTTAATGTGGTGGTAAGGTATCTCTTTGATGGAAGCTTGACATGGGCATCAGAACTGACCATATTTCTTTTTTTGTGGAGTACTTTTTTTGGTGCAGCGTACTGCTTCAAGGAAGATGCTCACATATCCATATCCATACTCATAGATAAGGTATCAGCAAAAACTGCCAAGATATTGATGCTCATTTCTCACTCAATCACCTTTATTTTTTTGGCAGCAGTATCGTATTATGGTTATGAGTATCTAATTTTGGTGAACGAACTAGAAGAGATGTCTATAGACTTGGGTATACCTATGTGGATACCATATCTCGTATTGCCTATCGCTTTTGCATTTGCTACATATCGAGTAGGGGAGAAGATAGTATATATCGCTACTACTCCAGCAGAGCAAGTACGAATCAAAAGTGAGGCAGAGATGATTATCGCAGAGATGGAGGCTTCAGCTCCGGAAGAGCTGTTGAAAAAAGTAGAAAAAAGAACAGGAGGCATGCTGTGAGTGTTGCTGTGCTTTTTGGGCTATTTTTCCTTTTGTTGGTCGTTGGCTCTCCTATCGCGATAGCCCTAGGTGCCTCTACATTTGTAGCATTAATGGCTTTTACTCATATCTCTCCTATAGAGATATCTTCTATGATGTTTGAAAAGATAGAGCATTATTCGCTTATGGCTATACCAATGTTCATATTGGCAGGAAGCTTACTTTCCAAAGGATCTAGTGCCGCTAGAATTATTGCTTTTGCTCAGTCACTTGTAGGACATTTGCCTGGCGGACTTCCTATGTCTGCTATCTTTGCTAGTATTATTTTTGCTGCAGTTAGTGGTAGCTCTCCGGCAACAGTTGTTGCTATCGGCTCTATTATGTTTGGAGCCATTGAAGCCGCTGGTTATCCAAAAAAGTATGCCATAGGTACTATTGCTACAGCTGGAAGCTTGGGTATACTTATACCACCTTCAATTGTCATGATTGTCTATGGTGTGACAGCAGAAGTGAGCATAGGAAAACTATTTATGGCAGGCATCGTGCCCGGTATCATGATAGGTATTTTTATGATGTTAGTCACCTATGTGGGTGCAGTGAGACTTGGTTTTAAGCGTACAGAGCCTGAGAAAACCGTGATAAGGTTTAAGAAGATGGGCGATGCCATGTGGGCACTCATGACTATTATCATAGTTATTGGCGGTATTTATGGTGGAATCTTTACACCTACAGAGGCTGCAGCAGTGGCCTGCGTGTGGGCATTTTTTGTGTCGATGTTTATATATAGAGATATCAGATGGAGAGACTTGCGTAAGATATTTCTAGAGTCAGCGAAGACATCTGCTATGATTATGTTTATTATAGCCAATGCCATGCTTTTTGCACATTTTTTGACTTTGGAAAATGTACCTCAGATGATTACTCAGGCTCTAATGGATGCAAATGTTGGCCCACTTATGTTTTTGCTTCTTGTTAACATTTTGCTCTTCTTTGCGGGAGACTTTATGGAGCCTAGTGCGATTATCATGATTATGGTACCTCTGCTGTTTCCTGTTGCAACATCGCTTGGCATAGACCCTATACACTTTGGTATAGTTATTGTTATTAATATGGAGCTGGGTATGATAACCCCTCCAGTGGGGCTAAATCTATTTGTCACTAGTGGCATCACTGGAGTAAGCCTAAAAGATGTGATTGTCTACTCGTTACCATGGGCTTCGGCTATACTTGTAGGATTACTGTTGGTTACATATATTCCGCAGATATCCTTATGGCTACCAAATATCATGTATGGAGGCTGATTGTATATAAGCTAAATTTTGGGAAGATGCCAATCTTTATGATAGGCATACATTCTCAAGATGACAGCCAATACAAAAACAATAATTATAGTAGCGGTATTCAACATACTAGTCGATCCTAATATATACAACACTACTCCGACAAGCATAGCAATAATACCATAAAAACCACCCTTTAATACATACGGTACTTCATTTATCAGTATATCTCTGAGTATTCCTCCGCCTATGGCAGTAGTGAATGCCAGTATAATTGTACCTGTTATATTAAAACCGCTTTCTAGTGCCAATAGTGCCCCAGATATAGCAAAAGAGCTCATTCCAACTGCATCTATTATTACAAATGTAGGCTTACTATCTATATCGTGTTGATATTTGTGTCTAAGAAATAGAAGTAGGGTGACTATAATGGCAACTGTAGTAGCTGGTGCAGTATGCGTGAAGGTGATAGGTGCTCTATCTATTATGACATCTCTCATGAGCCCACCACCTAGAGCAGTTAGAAATGCAACGATATAGATACCTAAAATATCTAGATTGTTTCGTTTTGCAATATAGAATCCACTGGCGGTAAATGTGGCAATTCCTAGGTATTCTGCATATTCAAGTATCATTTGTACCCTAGTGTGCCAGTATCTGCTCAAGGAAGAGTTTGAGTCTATCGCTTTCTGGATTGTTAAAGAATGTCTCAGGATCATTCTCTTCCACTATTTGACCCTCATCCATAAATATAACCCTATCAGCTACCTTTCTAGCAAAGCCCATTTCATGTGTTACGCAGACCATGGTTTTTCCTTCTTTTGCTAGACCGGTCATGACATCTAGAACCTCGCTGATCATCTCAGGATCGAGTGCAGAGGTTGGTTCATCAAATAGCATTATATCAGGACTCTTGCACAATGCTCTAGCTATTGCGACACGCTGTTGCTGTCCACCAGAAAGCTGGTTTGGATACTTATCTGCCTGTTCGGCTATGTTTACACGCTCCAGATAGTGCATAGCGGTCTCAACCGCCTCTTTTTTTGGTTTGCCGTATACCCACATTGGAGCCAAGGTAAGGTTGTCTATAATGCTAAGGTGTGGAAAGAGATTGAAGTGCTGAAATACCATAGCGACATTGGACCTAATCTCTCTGAGGTTTTTGACATCTGCATTGACCTCTATGCCTTTTACTTTAATGATACCTTCTTGGTACTCTTCCAATCTATTTATGCAGCGAATCAAAGTGGATTTGCCTGAACCTGATGGTCCGGCCACAACCACTATCTCCCCTTTGCCTACAGTTAGATTGATATCTTTTAGTACATGGAAGTCACCATACCACTTGTTGAGGTTGTTAATCTCTATCATATTCTCAGATAGGTCTCTCGCGTTGTTTTTATTTATTGTTGCATTTTTTGGCATAATTAATCCCTATTATTTGTATCTAATTTTCGCTCTAGACTTTTAGAGTATTTTGACATAAGGTAGTTAAACACCCAGTAAATGATTGCCACAAAGACAAAACCTTCTGTGCTGAGTCCAAGCCAATCCCTATCGTTAGTGGTGAGCGTAACCATCGACAGGAGATCGAACAGTCCAATGATCATAACCAGTGATGTGTCCTTAAAGAGGCTAATAAACGAGCCTACCAGATTTGGAATAGCGACCTTTACGGCTTGTGGAAGTATAACGAGTCTCATCCTCTTCCAGTATGTTAATCCCAAGGCCTCTGCAGCCTCATACTGACCTTTTGGGATAGCCTGAAGCCCACCTCTGATATTCTCTGCCACATATGCAGCCTGAAACAGAGTGATACCTATAAGAGCTCTTATAAGCTTGTCAAAGTCCATGCCTTCAGGAAAGAATAGAGGCAGAACAACTGATGCCATAAACAAGACAGTAATAAGAGGTACACCACGGATTAACTCTATATAAAACACGCTCAGTGTTTTAATGATAGGCAGTTTGGATTGTCTACCTAGAGCAAAGAGTACACCTATGGGAAAAGAGAGAACTATTCCAACAGCAGCGATAACAAGAGTAAGCAACAAGCCGCCCCACCGATTTGTCTCAACATGTACTAGAGCAAAATATCCGCCATTTAGTAGAATAATTGATACTATAGGTAGAGCTAATATGGATATTATCTTGATATATCTAGGCACTCTATCTATAACTGCTAGTGCGACAGTGAGTGCCCCAAGAGTCATGGTGAGATTTGCTCGCCACTGCTCTGATTCGGGATAGAAGCCATAGATAAATATCTTAAATTTCTCTCTGATGAATACCCAGCATGCACCATCTCCAGTGCAGTCTGATTTGCTGTTTCCTGTAAAGTTTGCATCTACGATAAACCATTTGACCATTGGCGGAATAATAATATACAGTATCCATATAGACAGCGCAGTAAAGAGAATGTTGGTTGGGCTTGATAGTAGGTTGTGTCTGATCCATGCTATCATGCCTCTTTCTCTTAAAGGTGGCTGCTTGGCGGGCTTTAATTCATAGATAGCCATTATCTCTCCTTAATCTTCATTTTTTTGTTAAACCAGTTTAGTATCAATGATACAAGGAGACTAATCAACAGATAAGTAAGCATAGTAATCCCTACGATTTCAAGTGCCTGCCCTGTTACATTTAAACTTGTACCAGCAAATACTGTAACCAATTCAGGATATCCTATAGCGGCAGCCAGTGAGGAGTTTTTAACTAAGTTTAGATACTGGTTTATGATTGGTGGTATAGATATTCTTACCGCTTGTGGCAAGACTACAAGCTTTAGTGATTGTGCAGGCGTAAGACCCAGCGAAGTCGATGCCTCTTTTTGACCTTTGTTTACTGCCTCTATGCCGCTTCTTACAGCTTCCGCGATAAAGGTAGCAGTGTATATGCTTAGTGCAAATAGCAGTGCCAAAAACTCAGGTGTGAATGTTTTGCCTCCTTGGAAGTTGAAGCCTTTTAGTTCTGGATAGGCAAATGATACAGGTTTACCCGCTATTAGGTATCCTAGCAGAGGAAGAGCAATAAGTAGCCCAAGATTAACCAAAAAGACTGGAAACACTTTGCCTGTCTCATCATGTCTTTTGATTGACCATTTACGGATAAACCAGCCAGCAATAATGGCAACAATAAATCCAGTCCCGATAAGCCACGAACCATCTTCAAATATAGGTCTAGGTATAAATATGCCCCTTTGATTGACAAAGACGCTATCGAAAAAACTATAGCTTTGTCGTACTGAGGGCATGGATGACAAGACAACATTGTACCAGAACAATATTTGCAGTAGTATGGGTATGTTTCTAAACAGTTCGATGTATCCATTGGCTAATCTATTGATGAACCAGTTAGATGAGAGTCTTGCAACTCCTATGATCAAACCTAGTATGGTGGCAAGCACAATTCCAAAAGCTGAGACAATGAGTGTGTTGAGTAGCCCCACCTTGAAAACATCCCAGTGAGTGCTGTTGTGATTGAATGGTATCATCGTTTCAGTGATATCAAATCCTGCTGTAGAGTTCATAAAGTCCAAGCCAGACTTTATGCCTCTGGCTTCGATATTTGCAGCAGTATTTTGTGCGATATACATTATAAATATAGCAAATCCAATAATTGTAATCAGCTGATACAAAACTCCTCTAACTTTTTCATTCCTTAAAAATGACACATGATAACCTTTTTGATTTATATTTTCTTGACATTACACAGAGATAAAAACTCAGAGAGGAGAGTACTTATGTTTAGGCAATGTCTAACACGGACAAGAGTCCGCATTAGATACTTGTACTATCTAAATGGAGGAGAGTAGAGTAGACCACCTTTGTTCCAAAGAGTATTTAGACCTCTTTTGATTTTAAGCGGAGTTTTTTCGCCAATATTGTTTTCAAACATTTCAGCATAGTTTCCTACCTGCTTGATAGCTTTCATAAATGCGTCAGCTTCTAGACCTACATTTTTACCCATTGTGCCTTCAAGCCCAAGAAGTCTTCTAACTTCAGGGTCAGTGCTATTTTTTGCAGCACCGTCTACATTTTTACTATTAATTCCTTTCTCTTCTGCAGTAATGATCGCATTGAGAGTCCATTTGATTGTATTGAACCACTGATCATCACCTTGTCTTACGACAGGACCCAATGGCTCTTTGGAGATAATCTCTGGAAGAACTACATATTTGCTAGGATTAGCAGCTTTGGTTCTACTTGCGTATAAGCTTGACTGGTCAGATGTTAGGATATCACATCTTCCAGAGAAGAATGCATTGTCAACCTGCTCATTTGTGTCAAAGGTAATAGCTTTGAACTTCATGCCGTTTGCTCTAAAGTAGTCAGCTAGGTTCATCTCAGTTGTTGTACCTGATTGGATACATAGAGTAGCACCATCAAGCTCTTTTGCACTCTTTACGCCAAGTGATTTTGGAACCATAAAGCCTTGGCCATCATAGTAATTTACACCTGCAAAGTTAAGCCCAAGAGTTGTATCTCTAGTGTTTGTCCAAGTTGTATTTCTAGCCAAGACATCAATCTCGCCACTTTGAAGAGCCGTGAATCTCTCTTTGGCATTTAGAGGGATATATTTAACTTTTTTTGCGTCACCTAGAACTGCTGCTGCAACTGCACGACAAAAGTCTACATCCATACCTCTCCAAGTTCCCTTAGAGTCTGCCTCCGCAAAACCTGGTAGTCCTGTGTTTACACCACATTTAAGTATGCCAGCTTTTTTGACATCGTCCAGAGTGCCTGCCATTGATAGTGTAGCTACCAAGGCAGCTGCTGTTGAAAGTTTAAGTAGTCTTTTCATTCATTTTCTCCTTTATTGCTTATGAATTGTATGTCTAGTGTATACAAATAATCTTTAGGTAACACTTAAGATTAGCTAAAACCGTTACTATTTTGCAACTTTGTTTAGCAAGTCTACTTCCCAAAAGAAGTCTATCCAGTCATGAGCCTTTTTCAATGTATAGTCAGCCTCTATAACAGCAGTTGGTTTGTAGAATATTGTTGCCAGCCTAAACTCACAGTGTGGATACTGTTCACTCAGCATTCTAAGAACCTCCTTGAGTGTATCGCCACTGTCGATAATATCATCAACGATGAGCACTCTTTTTGCGTCACTTAGATCTGGTACATTGAATACCTCTAGAGTATCAAGTTTGCGTGTCTTGTCATAATGAATGGAGTTTAGGGCAAAAAGTCTACGCGTATCCATCCCCTGCGCCATAAGGTGACCCAAGGTCAGTCCACCTCTAGCGACTGCCAGTAGTGTGTCTGGATCAAAATCTTTGATCTTATATACTAGAGCGGAGGCATCATCGACAAACTCTTCATATCCATAATAATACTTTTCCAAAATATCTCCTATCCGTGGACTATAAAGACAAGTAGGGATATAGTAGCTATAGTAATTACCCCAAGGTTTAGATCCTTAAACTCACCTTTTGCAAGTTTGATTGCAGTATAGATAATAAAGCCAGCTGCAAGTCCGTTGGTTATAGAAAAGGTCAAAGGCATGAGAAGGATAGCAAAAAAGGAACCTGCAGCGGTTGCAGTGTCCATATCCTTGAAGTTCATTCTGCCAAGTTCAGTAAACATTAGCACGCCTACAGCTACAAGGACTGGATATATCGCTGATCCAGGTATGGCAGAAAATAGAGGTAGCATAAACAGTGTCAGTATGAAAAATAGTGCCGTAAAGACAGCAGTCAAGCCAGTGCGTCCGCCCGCTTCAACACCACTTGCTGATTCTATAAAGGAGGTTGTTGTCGAGACACCAAGTAGAGACCCTCCAACTGTGGCTATAGCGTCAGCTTCTAGTGTTTTTTCTAAAGCCTTATCTTCTTTACTGTTCTTCTGAAATAGGTCTGCTCTGGCACCAACTGCAGTCAATGTGCCTAATGTGTCAAACATATCGGTAATCAAAAATGTAATAATGACAGGCAGAAGTGCAAGTGAGAGTGCAGGCATGACATCCAACTCTAAGGCAATAGGCGAGATTGACGCAGGCATACTAAGGAATCCATCAGGTAGTTTACCTATGCCAAAGCTCCAGCCAGCAATGGAGGTGATAGCTACAGCTAGAATAAACGCTCCTTTGACACGATATGAATATAATATAAGAGTAACAAGAAGCCCAAATGCACCAAGCATGACGCTTGGCTCAGAGAACTTGCCAAGTGCAACAAAGGTAGCTTTGTCAGCTACTATCATGCCCATCTGCTTAAATCCAATAAAGGCGATAAATGCGCCAATACCAGCTGAGATGGCACGGCGAAGATCCATGGGGATAGATGTCATGATCCATACCCTAAACTTGGTAAAGGAGAGAACGGCAAAAATAATACCAGAAAGAAAGACAATGCCCAGAGCTGTCTGCCAAGGTATTTTCATGCCCAATACTAGACCATAGGCAAAGTAGGCATTGAGACCCATGCCCACACTCATGGCGATTGGTGTATTGCCCCAAATGCCACTAAATAGTGTTGCAATTATAGTGATAAGTGCTGTAGCAGTGATCACTGCACCCATGGGCAGACCAGCATCTGCAAGTATGAAGCCGTTGACAGGTACAATGTACATCATCGTCAAAAATGTGGTAAAGCCTGCTAGGAACTCTGTTTTGACATCAGTTCCGCGTTCTTTTAGTTTAAAGCGAGATAACATAATGGAGGCCTTTGTGGTAAAGTTTCCAATCATTAATGACAGATTGGTTTCAAAGTATACCACTCAAAAGATTATGAATAGGACAGTATGTGGGTCTGAGACAAAGCTCCTTTTAGTCATTCCAAGCTCGACTTGGAATCCACAGTTTGATAATCCGAGAAAGTGCTTTAAACTATGGATCCTGAGTCAAGCTCAGGATGACAGGATAAACAAACACAAGACAGCAACTCATCATTCCAAGCTGTACCAAAAGGTATTTACTGCGGATATTTGAGATTCATAGTCAAAAAAAGATACCCGTCATTCCAAGCTCGACTTGGAATCCACAGTCTGACAATCCGAGAAAGTTCTTTAAACTGTGGATCCTGAGTCAAGCTCAGGATGACAGGATAAACAAACACAAGACAGCAACTCATCATTCCAAGCTGTACCAAAAGGTATTTACTGCGGAT
>JAECMU010087097.1:42472-58670 GCA_016106625.1 Dracogyra subfuscus
GTTCTTTAAACTGTGGATCCTGAGTCAAGCTCAGGATGACAGGATAATCAAACACAAGACAGCAACTCATCATTTCAAGCTCGACTTGGAATCTACGGTTTCAAAGCCACCCACTCCTTCTCCAGTAAAATTTTATCTTTTTCAAAGAGAGACATCCTGAATCTATCACCAGCTTTATAGCCTCCAACACCTTTTGGAGTGCCAGTCATTATGACATCACTGTCCTCAAGTGTCATGAAGCTTGATATCTCTTGTAGCATATCTTTTGGCTTGTACATCATTAGATTGTAGTCTGCCTTTTGTGTGAGAGTGTCATTTATGTATAGTTCAAAACCTATATTTGATATATCCCCACGATACTCTATGAAATCGCTCAGTACAGCAGCTCCATCAAAGGATTTTGCCCTCTCCCATGGCAGACCTTTCTTTTTTTGTACACTCTGTATGTCTGCCTTGGTCAGGTCAAGCCCAAGCCCAAGACCGGCTATCTCTCCATCTTTGATCAATAGGCATATTTCACCTTCAAACCTACACTCTGTGCCAAAATATTTTAGTTCGTCAGTTATGGCTGAGTTTGGCTTGTTGAAGATAACCATATTGTCTGGTATTTCATTGCCGAGTTCCTCAATGTGTTCTGCATAGTTTCTGCCTATACAGACGACTTTTGAAGGCGTTACTTTTTTATCTGCAAAAATAATTTCTTGCATATTGATCCCTTTTTTACTCAAGTTAAAGCAGTATATCAAATATAGACTATCATTTTTATTGATTGCGTTATCTATTTATTTGATTAAAGTTGTATTAAAATTGCTTTTGCTTTTTACACTGTCTATTGCATAAAAGGATACAGTTTTAATATGTGAGTTTTTGAATAAAAAGTTTGACAAAGAGAGGCATGAGAAGGAAATTGTCAATAAGTAGCCAAACTTAGTGGTATAATACTCTTAAAAAGACAAAGGAAATAATATGCCACTATTAGATAGCTTTACGGTAGATCACACCAAAATGAAAGCACCTGCAGTACGAGTAGCCAAAAAAATGAGTTCTCCTTCGGGAGACAAGATTACAGTTTACGATTTACGATTTTGTATACCAAACAAAGAGATGCTTGGAGAGAAAGCCATTCACACACTAGAGCATCTTTTTGCAGGCTTTATGAGAGATCATCTCAATAGCAAAAATGTTGAAATCATCGACATCTCACCTATGGGATGTCGCACGGGATTCTATATGTCATTGCTTGGGTCACCTCAGAAAAAAACAGTAGCCAAAGCATGGAAAAAATCAATGCAGGATATCTTGGATGTAAAGTCCGAAAAAGATATCCCTGAGCTAAATGTGTATCAGTGTGGAACTTGCGATATGCACTCACTAAAAGGTGCTCAAGGGGTAGCAAAAACTGTACTCAAAAGAGGTATTGGTGTTATGAGTAACAAAGCACTCAAACTAAGCAAGAAGAAGCTAAAAGGAGCAAATGTATGTTGATCCTGATACCTGTAGATGGAGCAGATGCAAAATCCAGTAAGATTACCTCTCTTGCATCTGTGTCAAAATGGGCTTTAGTGAATTTTGACTCAGGGACGGTTAAGTCCGTAGTGTTCCATGATGATCGTACTCAGACAGGTGCAGATTGGATAGATTTTGTAGTTCTCAAAAGTAACTTTGAAAACTACATGGAGTTTATGGAAGAGGGTATGATGGTACTATGTGTCCGCGAAGAAGAGACGATCGAAGAGATTATTGAAGCCTTTAAATTCAAAGAGCTGGATGAGGTTGGGTTTTAAGCTTAGCCTTTAGCCTTAAAACTCTTTTTGCTCTTGCATAGATGAGTCATAAAACAGTCATCACACTCTGGTTTGATGGCTTTGCATCGGTATCTGCCAAATAGTACCATTGCCTGATGCAGTAAATGTAAATCTGTTTTAAACTTTTTGCTAAGCTCCTCTTCACACTTTGTGGCTGTTGTAGCTGAGCTAAGACCCAGTCTGTGAGCAACCCTGAATACATGTGTATCAACTGCCATTAGGTTGGCTCCTGTGTACTCTATCATTACGACATTGGCAGTCTTCTGTCCTACTCCAGCCAGTTTGACCAGCTCTTTTTGATTTAATGGTATCTCTCTCCCGTAATTCTCTACTACAGATTGAGCCATTTTAATCAGATTTTTTGCTTTGTTGTTGAAGAATGAACAGGTTTTTATGAGATCCTTTACTCTGTCCAGCTCAGCATTTGCTAAAGATATTGGATCAGGATACTTTTCAAATAGGGCAGGTGTGATGATGTTGACTCTTTTGTCAGTGCATTGTGCTGACAGCATGACAGAAATGAGTAGCTCATATAGGTTTCTGTATTGTAGCTCTGTTACAGAATCAGGATAGTGGTTTATAAAAATAGATTTTATCTGCTCAATCTCATCTTTTGTAGCTTTTTTTACTCTAGGCATCCATATCCTTACTATTTTATTAATTATTTATTTAACTTGAAGGGATATACTATCAGTACCTATATTAAAATCAAGGAACAAAAAAGATGAAGACTATAAAAAACGCACTATTGGTGTTGGCACTGGGTACAGGTTCTATATATGCAGCAGAAGTATTGGCAACGGTAAATGGTAAGCAGATTACTGTTGAAGATGCTCAAAGATATGTAAAGGTAGCAAGTCCTCAGCAATCATATGAGACCCTAGGGGAGAGTGACAAAAAGATAGTAACAGAAAGATTGATAGAGAGAGAGCTTTTTATTGGAGCTGCAAAAAAGGCAGGTGTAGAGAATGATGAGGAGTATAAAAAAGTACTTGAGATTGCCAAAAATGAACTTATGGTCAATCAGTGGATGAAGAATCAATATGAGTCTACAGTGGTAAGTGATGGAGAAGCTAAAGAGTTTTACGAGAAGAATATCGAGCAGTATAAGAGACCAGCACAGGTTAGAGCGAGACATATCCTCATAAAAGAAGATGAGGCGACAGCCAAAAAGATTGTAGAACAGCTAAAGGGTCTAAATGGAGATAAGCTCAAAGAAAAATTTATCGAACTAGCCAAGAGCAAATCAGAAGGACCAACAAGGTCAAAGGGAGGAGATCTTGGATTTTTTACTGAGGGTCAAATGGTGGCTCCTTTCAGCAAAGCAGCATTTGCATTGGAAAAGGGCAAAATTACAAAAGAGCCTGTAAAAACTCAGTTTGGATATCATGTGATATATGTTGAAGACAAAAAACCAGCCAGCACAATTCCTTATGCGGATGTCAAAAAGCAGGTTGCACAAAGCTTGAAGCAAGCACAGTTTAAAAAAATGTTAGAAAAGAATGCAAAAGAGTTGAAAAGTAAAGCCGATATAAAAATAGAGGCAGACAAGAAATAGTTGCCAATTTATAGATTTTTCGGCTATAATCATAGTATTAACAAGATAAGGAAGTTTGATGAAAAGGGTAATGCTCGTATTTGCACTATTGGCTACTATGGGAGTGTCAGCCAAAACTATCGCTACTGTGAATGGATATGCAATTGACAACAAAGAGGCAAATGCATTTTTAAAGGTTGCCACCAAAGGTAAAGTGAAATACCATATGCTGAAAAAGAAAGACAAAATAGGGCTAGTGGAGAGACTTGCGGTTGATAAACTTGTTTTGAAAACAGCTATGAAAGAGATCAGCAAGAAAGAGCAACGAAATATCATAGCAGGATTTTGGCTACGAAAAAAAGCATCAAAGTACAAGGTAAGTGACAAAGAAGTAAGAGATGCCTACAATGAAAACAAGAAATACTTCAAAGATAAAAAAGGAAAGACTATTCCTTTCAAAGAAGTAAAAGAGATGATAAAAAACTCAATTGCTCAGAAAAAAGCAGTTAAGAAGATGATGGACAGAGCCAAGATAGTAATGAATGGAAAAGTGATATCTAAGCCCAAGACTAAATCTAAAACCGTCACTAAAAAAGCAAACGGAAAATATTCTTTATATGAAGTGAAGAGTGGCAATACGCTTTCTGGGATAGCAAACAAATACGGAATTAGCACAAAAGAGCTTCGCAAAATGAATAAAATGGACAAAGAGGCTATGTTGAAAATAGGACAGAAGCTAAAAGTGCCAGTCAAATAAAAGGATTGTGATATGTTTAGTAGGGTGTCGGAGTTTTTAATACCAGGTGTTGTCTCCGGAGAGAAGCTACAAAAGCTTTTTGCAGATGCTAAAGAAAAAGGCTATGCAATCCCTGCTGTGAATGTGGTGGGTACAGACTCTCTGAATGCAGTCATGGAGGTTGCCAAAAAAGTATCATCTCCTGCTATTGTCCAGTTTAGCAATGGTGGAGCATCATTTTATGCAGGCAAAGGCATAGCATCCGATAAGGCAGCTATACTTGGTGCCATCAGTGGTGCACAGCATGTGCATCTTTTGGCAGAAGCATATGGTGTACCAGTAGTTCTTCATACAGACCACGCAGCTAGAAAATTACTTCCTTGGATAGATGCACTTTTGGATGCAAGCGAAGAGTACTTTGAGATTCATGGCAAGCCCCTTTATTCTTCTCACATGATAGATCTTTCAGAGGAGCCAATAGAGGATAATATTGCTACTTGTAAAGCTTATTTGGAGCGTATGGACAAGACAGGAATGACTTTGGAGATAGAGCTTGGCGTAACTGGTGGAGAAGAGGATGGTGTAGACAATACTCATATAGATAATTCTCTGCTGTATACCCAGCCAGAAGAGGTAGCCTATGCCTATGAGCAACTCAGTCAAATATCGAATAGATTTACGATTGCAGCATCTTTTGGTAATGTACATGGTGTATATAAGCCTGGAAATGTAACCCTGACTCCACAAATACTTGACAATTCACAAAAATATATCGAAGAAAAGTTTAAAACCAAAAAGAAACCTGTCGATTTTGTTTTTCATGGTGGATCTGGTTCTGATCTTGCAGACATACGAGAGGCAATAGGTTATGGTGTGGTAAAAATGAACATAGACACTGATACCCAATGGGCGTACTGGAATGGTGTAAGACGCTATGCAGATAAATATAGAGGGTACCTGCAAGGGCAAATAGGAAATCCAGATGGAGATGACAAGCCCAACAAAAAATTCTATGACCCTCGCAAATGGCTTAGAGCTGGGGAAGAGTCTATGATATCTAGACTAGAGCAAGCTTATGATGACCTAAACTGCATAGGCAGGTATTGACTCAGGCGATTCATCGCCTGACAGTTCTTCTAGAAATCATCCAAATCAATGCTTGATTTAGCATAATTGGAGACATTACTCTCAAAGAAATTACTCTTAACATCATTCATATTTAGATGCTTGGTTACCAGTTTCTGCAGATAGGTAATTTGAGACTCTTCAAATATAGGATCAAGACCTATTTTTTTGAGTCTATCATTTGCATAATTATATACAGTTTGTCGCATAAGCTCTTTTGTGATACCCATGATAGGATATGTATCTAGTAGGTAGTTGCCATACTCTAGTTCGATCTCTACAGCCTCTTGTATCATTTTGTAAGTTAAATCAATAGTTTCAGTATCTATCTTATTTTCCTTGCGTATAGTTTTAAATATATTTGCAAAGAGTGGCAGGTGAGTATTTAACTCATCTCTAGCTATAAACTTGATCATATCTCTAGCACCAGGCACTTTGTCACCAAGTACATAGATGTATGCGAACCCAAGTAGAAAATATATACCTTCTAGGTTGACACTCGCCATAGCACTAGCAAGCATTTTATCTACGGATCCACCCTCTATATACCTAGCAAACTGTTCTGCTATTTTTGTATTTTTTGTATTTAGAGCAGCGTCATGCTTATATAGATTGAAAACTTCTTCTGAATTTCCAGCAGCATCTAGTAGTACCGCATAGCTTTTTGAGTGGTTGACCTCTTGCATCATTTGCAGGGTTATAACGGACTTAAGTAATCTATTATTGGCAAGCTGTCTAAAGTCACTAAGGTACTCTTCTTGAGCAGCATCGTTAAAACTAAGCTGTGCAAATGTCATTTTGTATATCCACTGTTCATTGTCTGTAAGTGCATCAAAATTTTTCTTTTCGGTAGAGGTATTGACTTCTGACGGGAACCAAGTGTTTGCATTCATCAGATCATATATGCTGCTGTCCCACTTGTATTTAGACCGGTTAAAGTCCACAAAACCTGTTGGAGACCCACCAAATATCTTTTCATCGAGAATCTCTTCTCCGTGTGGGTTATAATAGTGCTTTGAGTCCATAAGTATCTCCTGTTTATTTTGCATAAGAGATGTATTTTACTCTCCTAATGATTTAGGTTGGTTGATAATGTTAAAATAAAGAAAAACAAAAAGTACAATCACAATGCTACAACTTCCAAGCCCAATTGAAGAGATATCCTTTAGAAGTAGATCGATATATCTAAAAAGAGATGACAAGATACACCCTGATTTTTCTGGAAATAAAGCTAGAAAATTTCATTATTTTTTGGAAAAAGATTTTCCAGCCATCAAAAAAATTATCTCCTATGGTTCAGCACAATCCAATGCTATGTATTCTATCTCTGTATTAGCCAAGACTAGAGGATGGGAGTTCGAATATTTTGTGGATCACATATCCGAGTATTTAGTAGAGAATCCTCATGGCAATTATAAAGCTGCTTTGGAAAACGGTATGAAAATGCATGTAGGGGTAGCCCCGCGTGGCTACCCACAAGATACATTATTTGTAGAAGAGGGTGGGAGACAGAAAGAAGCGGAGTACGGTATCAAATTTCTAGCAGAAGAGATTATGGGTTGGCAGATTAAGAGTGATATAAAAGAGCTGAATATATTCTTGCCCTCAGGTACAGGAACTACGGCTTTGTTTTTGCAGAGACATTTATTAAAAGGGCAACCACAAGGGATTGCCCCTACTGTGTTTACATCTCCATGTGTGGGAGATGGTGAGTATTTAAAAAAGCAGTTTATAGAGCTAGAGGTAGATGAAACTTATCATCCAACTATCCTCTGTTTAGAAAAAAAATACCACTTCGGAAAACTTTATAAAGATAACTATAAAATTTGGCTAGAATTACAAAAAGATACAGGAGTGGTCTTTGATCTGCTTTATGATCCATTGGGCTGGCGAACTTTGTTAGCTCATTCTGAAGTCATGAGTAGTAAACCTATACTCTATATACATCAAGGTGGTATATTGGGTAATGAGAGTATGCTCCCTAGATATGAACGAAAATATAAAGTAAAGGGGTCTGGTGATTTGTAATGTGTTGCAAAGCAATGCATTACAAATCACCAGACCCCTCGGTTAATGGCGAAATAACAGGATATGGAATGAAAATATTTTACAGTAACGACGACACCTTTGAAGTAAACTTTAACGAACTTTTAGAGCGTGGGAAGATAGATATAGAGGGTGTTACCAGCATTGTCTCTGGCTTACTCAAAGAGATACAAGTTGATGGAAACTCGGGACTGAAGTCTCAAATAGCTAAATTTGATAGGTGGGAGCCAGTAGATGATTCGGAGCTTCTTGTCTCAGTAGATGATATGGAAAAGGCTTATAAGAATCTAAGCCCAGAGCTTCGTGATGCCCTTCAGTTAGCATATAATCGTATAGAGGACTATCACAAAAAGCTTATGCCAAAAACTTGGATGGACACCGAAGCTAATGGCACGATACTTGGTCAAAAAGTTACAGCTGTTGATAGGGCAGGACTCTACATCCCTGGTGGAAAAGCAGCCTACCCAAGCTCGCTACTGATGAATGTCATCCCAGCACAAGTAGCAGGCGTAGAAGAGATAGTCGTTTGTACGCCTGCACCTGACGATGAACTCAATGAGTTATTGTTAGCAGCATGTCACTTATGTAAAGTCACACAGGTCTATAGAGTAGGTGGAGCCTCAGCCATAGGTGCGATGGCGTATGGAACTGAGACCATCCCCAAAGTAGATGTAATTACAGGGCCAGGAAACATCTTTGTAGCCACTGCCAAGAAGTTAGTCTATGGAGAAGTAAACATAGACATGATAGCAGGGCCATCTGAGATAGGCATACTTGCTGATGGGACAGCTAGAGAGGACTACATAGCCATAGATCTGCTAAGCCAAGCGGAGCATGACGAGATGGCATCTTCTATACTTATCACCACCGATGCAGACCTTGCCAATAGAGTGAGTGACAAGGTAGAAGAGTATCTGCAAACCTTGAGCCGTGAAACCATAGCTAGAAAGTCCATAGAAGAGCGTGGTGCTATCATTGTGACTTCTACTATGCAAGAGGCGATAGACCTGATGAACGACATAGCACCAGAACACTTAGAGGTCATTACTAAAGACCCTATGAGTTTGTTAGATGATATCAAACATGCAGGTGCTATCTTCTTAGGCGAAAACACACCTGAACCTATAGGGGACTATGTGGCAGGACCTAATCACACACTGCCTACGGGCGGAACTGCCAAGTTCTACTCACCGTTAAGTGTTGAGCATTTCCTTAAAAAGTCTTCTATCATTTCTATGTCTAAAAAGGGTATGGAGGAGATAGGAGAGCAGTGTGCGTTGATAGCCAATACTGAGGGATTGACTGCACATGAAGAGAGTGTTTTGATTAGGTTGAGGGGTTAATACACCTCTTTCCTATGCTTTATCTTCACAACTTCTACTGTAACAATCTCTTCTTCTATGGAGTAGATAATACGATAATCACCCACACGAATACGCCAAAATGGAGAGAGATTGCCTACAAGCTTTTTACCTGAATGGGGGTCGTCACTAAGTGTGGTCTTGATCTTGTTCAAAATGCGCTTTTGCCATGTTTTGTCTATTTTGTTTAAGTCTTTTATGACTTTGTTGTCAATCTTGAGAGTGTAGCTCAAGTGCATTCTCCAACTCTTCTAAACTTATGAGGTTTCTAGTAGGGTCATTTTGACGCTTTAATACATCATGATAATCTTCCATGTCATCAAGATAATTAGACAGTGCTTCTTTGACAAAAAAGCTTTTGGAACGCTGTGTGCTTTTTGCAAGGTTATTGATGCGTGCTTCCATCTCTTTTGGTAAGCGAATAGATAACATAGGTACTCCTTTGTATGATATGTCATACAAGTATAGCAAAAGCTATTAAATATGTAAAGCCTACTCCTCTTTCATCCCTATTTCAGCATCAAAACGCTTCTGTATCTCTCCTAGCTTGGTTCCTACAAAATCTATGTCCTCTTTGCGTGCATATGGAGATGGGAGCCATTCTGCTTTGAACTCATCTCGTTTGGAGTCGTTTGCACTTTTGATAATATAGTCTGCATACTCAACAACACTCTCTATAGACAAGGTTTCATCAGTTTCATTATTGTGAGTTTTTATCAAAAAGCCTTTATCAAACTTTGAGATTATCTCAGCTGTGATAGTCAGGAGTGAGCCATTTTCTTTTTTCTCTTGAGTCATATCCACAGGTGTTATCCATTTTTTTAGAAAGTATAGCACGATAGGTATAAAAACATAGCTCAAAAAATGATAATGGTTTGAAAATTCAAAAGGAGTTTGAAATAAATCTTGAGCTGTATGTTTTCAAAAAAAGGAGAAATTGTTTGTGGCGCGGTGGACGGGACTCGAACCCGCGACCCCCTGCGTGACAGGCAGGTATTCTAACCAACTGAACTACCACCGCGCACAATATATTGTGGTGGTCGCTACAAGACTCGAACTTGTGACATCTACCTTGTAAGGGTAGCGCTCTACCAACTGAGCTAAGCGACCATCCGAAAACGAATAAAATAATCTGGCGACCCTTAGAGGATTTGAACCTCTGTGTCTGCGTTGAAAACGCAGCATCCTTGGCCCCTAGATGAAAGGGTCATCTAGTCCAATTAGTCATATTATTCGTTTCGTGGTGACCCGTCTAGGATTCGAACCTAGGGCCCATTCCTTAAAAGGGAATTGCTCTACCAACTGAGCTAACGGGTCACAAAACTTTAACCGTCTTTGGTTTAAGTGGGCAGAATTATAGCTTATAAGCCTCTCTTTGTCAAGAGCATTTTACTCTTTTTGCATAATTTTGTAAAAAAGCTCAATAGCCACCTCTGTGGCACTATTTTGAACAGCTTCTCTGTTGCTATTCAAATGGTATCTATTGACAACGATTTCTTGGTGGTATGCTACACCTATATATACAGTGCCAACAGGCTTTATATCTGTGCCTCCATCTGGTCCAGCTATGCCACTGACTGCTATGGCATGATTGCATTTAGATTTTTTCTGTATGCCTATAAGCATCTCCTGCACACATTCAGAGCTGACAGCACCAAAATTTTCAAGTGTCTCTGTCTGTACACCAAGCCATAGATGTTTTATTTCGTTAGAATAGGTCACGCACGAGCCATTGAATACCGAAGAGACACCAGTAATAGATGTGAAAGCAGACGCAATCCTTCCTCCAGTACAACTTTCAGCAAAAGATATACTTTCGCCTCTCTTTTCTAGTTGCTCAATGATTTTAATAAGTTTTTCTTTCATAACTCTAATTATAGCATACTCTATATTTGTGTCTCAATAAGCACTTTTTGGATATAATCCACCAATTTATAAAAGAGGCGTATGAATGGATTACAAAGATACACTATTGCTACCAAAAACAGATTTTCCTATGAGAGGAAACCTACCAGTAAACGAAAAAAAAAGATATAAAAAGTGGTTTGATGAGGATGTATATTCTCAAATGAAAAGCAAAAGAGAGGGCTGTGAAAGCTTCACTCTGCATGATGGCCCCCCTTATGCCAATGGTGACCTGCATATCGGTCATGCACTCAATAAAATACTCAAAGATATTATTATCAAGCATCACTATTTTCAAGGCAAGTCTATCAGATATACGCCAGGATGGGATTGTCATGGTTTGCCAATAGAGCAGAAGGTAGAGGAGAAGATAGGCAAAGAGAAGAAAAATGCCCTTCCAGTCTCAAAGTTTAGATCTCTTTGCAGGGAACACGCCGCCAAATTTGTTGACCTGCAAAAAGAGGGCTTTAAGGATATGGGCGTAATAGGTGATTGGGATAATCCTTATGTGACTATGGACTTTAAATTTGAAGCAAATATATATAGAACTTTGTGTGAAGTTGCCAAGAAAGGTCTGCTTGTAGAGCGAAACAAGCCAGTATTTTGGTCATGGGCCGCTGAGTCTGCACTGGCAGATGCTGAAGTGGAGTATCAGGACAAAGAGGACTTCTCTATATATGTTGCATTTGAGATGAGTGATTCTGCTAAAGCTGAGCTTGACCTGCCTCCCAAAGCAGCTATGGTTATATGGACAACAACACCTTGGACACTACCTGCAAATGTAGCTATCTCTCTCAATCCTGAAGAGAAGTATATACTCACAGTAGATGGCTATATTGTAGCTCAAAGTAGGCATGCCGACTTGCTAGAAGAGGGTGTAGTGGGTGAAAGTTCAGGCAGAACCATCCCTGCTACAGAGCTAGAGAAGAAGCTAGCCATCAGCCCACTCAACGGCAGAGATTCAATGATAATCCTAGGCGAGCATGTAGAGCTAACAGGCGGTACAGGTGCAGTACATACTGCTCCAGGGCATGGTGAGGATGACTATTTTGCAGCTTTAAAATATGGACTAGAGGTGCTGATGCCAGTGGACGATAAAGGTCTGTATGATGAAAGTCTAGTCGGACACAAGCTACTTCCAAATCCAGAAGAGTTTGTGGGTACGCATGTATTTAGGGCAAATGAGCCTATACTCGAACTGTTGGGGGAAAGTCTGCTTAAGGTTAGCAAATTTACCCACTCCTATCCATTTTGCTGGAGAACCAAAAAGCCAGTTATATATAGAGCGACCAAGCAGTGGTTTATCGCCATAGATCAGCCATACAAGGGAAGCGAAAAAACTCTCAGAGAAGTGGCTCAAAAAGGTATCGATGATACTACATTTTACCCAGACTGGGGTCGCAACCGTATAGGTAGCATGGTGGAGGGCAGACCAGACTGGTGTATATCCCGACAGAGAGCTTGGGGCGTACCAATAGCCTTTTTCAGGATTAAAAAGACCAAAGAGGTGATATTTGACGAGGATGTACTGACACATATAGCTGATATATTTGATGTAGATGGATGTGATGCGTGGTACGATAGAGGAATCAAAGACCTATTACCAGCTGACAGCAAATACAATCCTGATGATTTGGAAAAGGTTACTGATATCTTGGATGTGTGGTTCGACTCAGGCTCAACATGGAATGCGGTGCTTAAAAGTGGCAACTACGACGCAGGTGAGTTTCCGGCAGATATGTACCTAGAGGGTAGTGATCAACATAGAGGATGGTTCCAGAGTTCACTGTTGCTTGGTTCAGCGGTCAATAGCTTTCCACCATACAAGTCAGTTTTAACGCATGGGTTTACAGTCGATGAAAAGGGCGAGAAGATGTCCAAATCCAAAGGCAATGTAGTAGCCCCTCAAAAGGTCATTAACCAGTATGGATCTGAGATACTGAGACTATGGGTAGCTCTCTCTGACTATCAGAGTGACCTCAAGATCAGTGACGGTATCCTCAAGCAGACTTCAGAGCAATACAGAAAGATTAGAAATACATTTAGATTCCTGCTTGCCAATGTGGATGATCTGGATACACTGGTGCCTGCTGATCAGTATGGAGAGTTGGATAGATGGATATTGACAAAAGCACGAGAGGTATTTGCTTCTGTCAAGAGTAGTTTTGATGAGTATGATTTCCTCAGAGGTTTTGCTACGCTAAATCACTTTTTGACCAATGAACTTAGCGGTATCTATATGGATATCTGCAAAGACAGACTCTATTGTGAGGCAACCGATGATCCAGCTAGAAGATCAGCACAATCGGCCATGGCTGTTATCTCCAAAAGCATGCTAGCCCTTGTAGCACCTGTACTTACATATACAGCCGATGAGATACTAGATTATGCTCCTTCGCTGTTCAGGAGGGATATGGAGTCTGTATTTGACTTGGTTTATGAGCCAGTAGTGGAAGTATCAGAAAGTTTTGATGATACATTTATGATGTCTGCCAGAGAGGCATTTGCAGAGGAGATAGACAAGCTCAAAAAAGAGAAATTGATCAAGGCGACCATGGAGCTAGAAATTGCTGGAGATATCGATAGATTTACGATAAGCGACAGCAAGGATCTAGAGGATTGGTTTGTTGTTTCTGCGATTGTAGCCCAGAGCAGTGGCGAGAAACTAGCATCGTTTGATGTGGATGGCAAACAGTTCACCGTCCACAAGGCGACAGCCCACAAATGCCCAAGATGTTGGAGATTTGTCAGTGAAGCTGAAGATACAGCTTGTACTAGGTGCGCAAAGGTAGTCGGCTGATGTTTGATCTTGCTCAACCCATACAGATCGAAGTCATCATAGGCTCTATTGTATTTATACTCGGGCTTGTGGGTGTTGGGCTTGGTGTTGTGGCGTATTATAAGAAGAAACTAGATATCAAGTAGTAAATGTAAATACTTATTTACATATAGTGCCAAGTTTTAATATTGCATTCCTAATAAGTTATGATATTGATAGTAATGCGATACTATCATAGAGCTAGATTAATAAGAACAAAATATCACTTTGTTTATTTAGTATTTGCAGGATGGGTTTTTATCCAAGTGTATGCCTTTGGCACAACCCACCACGTGAAGTAAGTTGCATACTGTGACACTATCACCGTAAAGAATCTGGTACCTTTTTTGTTTTTTTCGATACAATACTGTATAATCGAATGAATATAAAAGAGGTTGTAAAAATTATTAATGAGTCAATATTCAGAAAAATTAGCACAACTAAAAAAAGAGATTGTAACTATAGAAAACGCTCGTAAAAAGAAGCGATGGAAACCCCATCAAAAGATAATGATAGATTTCATTAATGGTGTTACCGATAAAGCAGAGTTTCAATTAAATGACATGAAAATAATCCTTTATCGCGGAGATGAGAAAAAGGGTTTTAAACATATTTTGCTAAAACACTATCATCCAAATGACCTTTTAGCTCTTGATATTATAAATATGTATGAGATTGCCAAAAGAGGTATTAAGCTTGGGAGCGAAGGCGTAAGTAATGGTGACCTCGATGTTTATATGTTTTTAAAAAACGATAATAATTTTAGATTGGTTCTAAAGCCTCAAAAAAGTAATGCATGGGTAGTAACATTTTACAGGAAGTCATAATAAAGAAGTGGAAGCGAGACGATAACAGTATTCAACCATCTAGGGCTTACTAAACGCTCTGTATCGTAACCCCGCTTCACAGTAATAGACGACATTTCTGTCATAAAACATAATACAAATTACACTTTATGACAGAAACTTCATCTACACTCTATTTATAGCATAAAAATATTAATAAATCAATAAAAAACTCACAAATATCCATATCTACTATGGGAAGAACAAGATACCACTTTGGTTGTTTGGTTTTTTGTATTGATATCAAGACGAAACCACAAAAATCTTACATATTAAGAAGTATACTTACCAATAATGATATAATATCGGTAAGTACGACTTAATAAAGGCTTATTATGTTAAAAAATATACTCGTAGAGCAAAATTTACACTGGAACCATCAGCAAAAAAGCTATATCAAAAGAGATAAGCTTGCAAAACTTATCTCTTATCTTCCTTTAAAACAAATTATTACTATCACAGGTATTCGTAGATGTGGTAAAAGTACTTTAGCTAAAGAGGCTATCTATCATCTCATGCAGAGTGGTGTAGAGGCTAGCAATATACTCTTTGTAAATCTGGAAAATCCGTACTTTTTAGAGTATAGAGATAACCCAAATTATCTAGGTGAAATATATGATGCGTATCTGAAGCTTTTCAATCCACAAGGACGCATTTATGTCATTTTTGATGAGATACAATACTTTAGTCAGTGGCAAGTTTATATAAAGAGTAAGTACGAGAGTAGTGATATCAAATATATTATCACAGGCTCAAACTCTTCAATGCTTTCAAATGAACTCAATACATTACTAAGTGGTAGAAGTCTTAACATACATCTTGATACTTTTTCTTTTCATGAATTTTTAGTCTTTAAGCAGATATCCCATGCTACAGAGCTAGAACGCATAAGTAATAAAATAGAGATTTACAAAGCCAAGGAGGAGTACCTAAAATGGGGTGGCTTTTATGAGGTGATGGAGGTAGAAGATGAGAGTGTCAAAAAAGATATCCTCATTAGCTACATTAGAAATATACTCTATCAAGATATAGTCCCTAGGTACAACATACGCAATAGTGAGGTAGTAGAAAGATTACTTTTTTATCTGCTCTCCAATGCTGCCACACAACTAAACTATAGTACACTATCAGATATGTTTGGTGTGAGTGACAAGACCATAAAAGAGTACATCAACTACTTTGAAGATGTATTTTTGCTCAAGCGTATCGATAGATTTCATAACAAAACAAAAGAACGCATCAAGTCTAGTAAAAAGATATATGCTTTAGATAATGGTTTATTGCATGTGGCACCGAGGCATAGCAAGAACTTGGGTAATGCACTAGAAAACTGGGTATTTAATCACCTTGCTATGACCTATGATACGCTCCATTATCTAAGAGATGGGAAAGAGATAGACTTTTATGCAGGAGACACCCTGTATCAGGTTAGTTGCACATTAGAAGATGAAAAAACACTCAAAAGAGAGATAAATGCTTTCAAGCATTTTGAGTCTATATCTGCACAAAAGTGTTTGGTGACTTTTGACAGTGTAGAGAAGATAGAGGGGATTGAGGTAGTGAGTGTGGATGTGTTTGTGCTAGATTGATGTATTGTATTTCTAATAAGTTATGATATTGATAGCAATACGATACTATCATAGAGGTGGGGTACAAGAACAAAATACCACTTTGGTTGTTTGGGTTTTTGTATTGATGTTAAAGGATGTATAGTTGTCTCTGTAGAGGGTGCTGTAGGGTGGGTTTTTATCGAAGTGTATGACTTTGGCACAACCCACCACATAAATTAATATGCATATTGTCATACTCTCGCCGTAAGGGTTAGAGAAGTATAAAAAGTTTAGAGTATAATGTTTGATGGAATATAGGATACGATTATGTTTAGAATGTTAGGGTTGTCATTGTCACCTGACACCTATTTCCTGAACAAATACGCAAGAGTAACCATAGAGAACTTTACAAACAAAGTAGACCAAAGAACAAACGCCCACAAGAGAAGACTAGAGACTATGAAGGGTAA
>JAECMU010087109.1:0-22590 GCA_016106625.1 Dracogyra subfuscus
ATCGCCCACTCACTGCCATTCCGTCTTCCATGGACCATCTCAAAACGACAAGTGCCCAACAATCGCACAAAAAAGTTTGTTTTGTGAAATGACACCACTAGAGCACATTGATTGATTAATCATAGGCTATTTGATGTCAAATATTTGGTAATTTTATCATAGCATTAGAGAGGAAACCCATTTCATTTTATCATTAGTAGCAAGTGATTTTTATAGACCTATGCACAATCCCACAGACAGGATAGCACATACCATGGCCTTTAATATTCCCGTCGTGGTGAAAGAATTTCCAGTTTTGCTGAAAAAGTGGCAAAATATTTGTTTTCGATCTCAATTTTTAGAACCAAATGTGTTCAACCAGTTTTGTCCAGTTGATCTGCCTCATGTTGTGAATAAGTGTTATTTGCATGTCCACATGGCCAGTCTATTATTCAGTAGCGTACTGCCGGCTGCTTGTTGTAAAGCTAGAAAACGTGATTAAATAAAATGAAATACTGTTCAAGACATGTTGATACTAAATGTTTGATTACTACTGACTACAATCTTTACTTTTCATTAGTCATGTTTTGTCATACTGGTTAATGTTATAAATCTAGGTCACATGGTTGAGTTTATTTCCACAAAGTTGGTGCATTGGTGAGGAATACATATTGTTTCTCACTTATGAATATACAATCATTATTAGTTAAAACTTTCTACATTTACAGATTATATTTCAAACATATTAAATGGTGAAATTATAATTGATTTGTGCTATGTCTACTGATACAATACTAATGCCGACAAGATACATCCCAGTGCCCCTTGCACAAAAATACAAAATTGAAACCAGAGTGATACTGAAAAAGGCTTTTTCCCCCACTTGTGAAAGACTGTTGCAACTTGCATGCCAATGTTTTGATAGCAAAAAACATAAAGATGTTTCCTTTGTCTTTTTGTTGGGTGACTGGCTATAACCTTGAGTTGGACACCATACTAATTATGAATAGTACTCTGTTATAAATCATACCGGGAAGTTAGGAGGGTAGTTACAAAATGAAGTCATGGTGTAGGGTATGAATACTATGATCAAGAGTTATGCACTTTTATTTTTTAATTTCTTTTCATAAAATAAAACAGCTAGTCTGGCCATTTTCTTTCTTTATAATATGATTTTTCTATTATATATACCATAATACATCTATTACCAAAGAGATTAAAGATAGATGCCCACAGGTCTGTGGCATTGGAACAATATCTGGAGGGGGTAGCAGTCTCTTGTGGGACTATTGAGTTTTATCTTTATATGAAGCAGAAAAGAAAAAAGATAATTAAAAACGTGCAGGTAAATAGCATTTGTATTGTTGTCAATTTCAATATTAAGTCCTTCTGAATTGGTCCAAAATGACAATACTCCACTGTATCGTATTTAAAAATTACTGTTGTATCATATATGTTTTGTGTACTAAGTAAAAACAAGTGTGCGAAGAGTAACTCTTGTTCACCTCAGTTTTTTTCTCGTCCTGTTTTATTAATGTCAGATTATTATCAGATTTCTATTTATCATTCTGTACTTTTTATTTCAAATTGCTTTAGACAAACAATTTGTTTCTCATATGTTTGTTTTGTATCTTGTTTCAGATTTTCTCTTCAAGTTTCTAGTAATTGGAAGTGCTGGCACAGGAAAGTCTTGCATTCTGCACCAGTTTATTGAAAACAAATGTAAGTGGTTTTTTTATCATATTGGTGTTTAATGAAAAGTGTTACTTTAAATACTGATTTTAAAAAAACGTCCGACTCCCACGACAGTGAAGTTGACCACTCCCTCATGATCTTCACTGCAGAGATGTGATTCTTTCAGTGTTTTCTTAGATTAAAGATTTTGCTTTCACAAAGTAGATTGAATTATAATGGCACCCTAGAGCACATGATTTATTAACCATTAGATATCAAACATTTAGTAATCTTGACATAGTCTTAGAGAGGCTACCTGGTATGTTTCCATTAGTAGCAAGGGATCTCTTTTGTGCACCATCCCACAGGCAGGATAGCACATACCATAGCCTTTGATATACCAGTTATAGTGCACTGCCTGGAATGAAAAAATCCTAATGGATTGAAACTGTGCATCATGTGAGCGCTTTACCATTGGGCTACATTCCACCCTGACTTATATTTAAAATATTGAAAAATAACCTTAGTACATTTAAGTTAAAACAGAATTTCCAGTTTTTTAAAGATCAACTTTACCTTTTAAGTTATATTGTTAAATGGGTGTCTTATTCCTTATTAGACTTTGGTACAACATTTTATGTTTCTTTCAAACTAATTAATTTTACATGTATTTCTTCATTTTCTTAATGAATTAAAACTTTTTTCCCTATTTGATTTCAGTTAAGCATGATTCTAACCACACCATAGGGGTGGAGTTCGGTAGTAAGGTTGTGAATGTTGCAGGCAAAGCAGTCAAACTACAGATCTGGGACACTGCTGGCCAGGAACGATTCAGGTAGACTGATGTTAGTTTGACACCATTAGCATATTCATTACAAAAGATATAAATTCATAAATTTTCATAAACAAAACTGAATTCTGAAATTACTTCATAGACAGAAGATTTAGAATTTTTCATGTTTACATTTGTAAGGCATCACAATTTGTTATTAAGTCACTGACAGTTGTTTTTGGTAGATGTTAATTATGTTACAATTTCAGTTCAGGTTTTTCTCATTCAAAATATTTGTTATGTATTATTTAATTTTAAGCAACGTGACAAGCAGATTTTACAATTTCATGCTTTTTGGAGTCAACAAATGCATTTATAAACCAAGTAAAAAGTGTAATGTAACAATCTACATATATTTATTTGAGTATCTGTTTTTCTAGATCTGTGACGAGGAGTTACTACCGAGGGGCAGCTGGTGCTTTACTGGTGTATGATATTACCAGGTGAGTACGATTTGGAGAAGAAAGTGGCAGGGCGACCAACCTAATGGAAATATTGTTCTGGTATTTTCATTTTTAAGCGCACGAACACCCCTTTCAAAACAATAGTTTAAAGCACGCGAAAACACCATTTTCAAAAAATATAACAAATACTTTAAACCGCGCCATATTTGAAATATTTAACACATAACAACAACCAAAAAATATAAATCAATAAGTGAAATAATTGTTCTACTTCCTTTTTAAGCATAGCCCTATTTCATGGCTTGTCTAGTTTACAAAACATGATAAATATATTCATAAGTGTAAACAAAGTTACTATACCTAGTAATGCAATTAACATCATTATAACACACACACCAAACCAAACTTAAACAATCATCACCAAAAAAAACCCCCAAACAAACTAAACGATCCACTTTATTAGCGAATAGTGTAGTACAGTTTCACTCCCACCTACAGATTAGTAATAAAGTGACAAACTTGGGACCAGTGTTATTTTTATGTAGGTACATTGCCACATTTGCACTATTTCATCAGTGGGGTCGAACTAATTTGTGGTTAACTGAATCGGGGACAAAATGTCTGGTACCCACATTGACTGGCTATCGTTCTGCCTTACGCTTACATTACTTTTTGCGGCAAAACAGTAGTTTAACTTACTAAGTTACTTGAATAAAACAAGATTGGTAGGTATATTAATTAATATTAATGTCATAAATGTGTCACAGATCACTGGTAGCCAAATAGTATTTAATGGAATGTTGTCCGTGAAAGGAAGTGAATTGTGGAACCGTTTCTTTTGTTTTCATACACTCGCAAGTGTTCTGTTATATGTAATCTTTTTACACACAGTAGCGAAATTGCATGCATCGCCATAGAACCGATGTCTGTCCCGTAGTAATTACTATATGATATTTGAAATATCTTTAAAATGAATACATAAATTTCACAAGTAAGACAAAATTCATATGACTTCAATTTACTCGATTGTTAAAAACATTTTCATTGGTCGGTTGTTGACAAATACAGCCAGTAGACAAACGTCTTAGTAATAGCACGAAACAGTCGATAATAACGGGTTGCAATGGGGAATGCAGAATGATAAACTCTGTTTAGTAAACTCGGGATTTAAAAAAATATAAAAAAATTAAAATATATTCAGAACTGGTTGCTTCCCAAAAAATAATGATAGTGAATTTGGAAAAAAATAAGGATATTTGGCTTTAATTCCGGATATTTCGGAGAAATCCGGAAAGTTGGTTGCCCTGAAGTGGTATGGCACACAGGTATGTTGTCAGTCAGTGGCAGAACATGTCCCCCTTTACTGTACTCAAAAGGTTGAAACTGAAATTCAACATTTTCTTAGGGAGCATACACTCAGTCCGAAAAGGCTTAGGTCCTCAAATACATGTTTTCATCCCCCAAACCATACAACAAAAACTGCACCCCCCACCCCTTCTTTGAAACACTCTAAACTCTACTACAAACAACTATAGTCCCAGATCCCATATTGTAGCAGTGCAATGTAATCTGTGCAGTTTAGCTAAGATGTAACTTTGAATAAGCAGCCTTCCTGTTTGTATAAGGAGCAAGCAGCCGTATACTTTTAATTTGCAGCTTTTGACTATAATAATGAATACCATACCATGTCATTTTGGATTTTGGTATATATTTTAAATAATTTGTAGCATTAATATTTTGTTTTAGCCGAGAAACGTATAATGCACTGACAAACTGGCTGACGGATGCAAGGACGTTGGCAAGTCCTAATATCGTGATCACACTCGTGGGCAACAAGAAGGACTTGGAATCAGAAAGAGAAGTTACTTTCCTAGAAGCCAGCAGATTTGCTCAAGAGAATGGTTTGTTTGTCATAAAACATTAGATAACTAACTCCATTCATAATGAAGTGTTTTTAATGATTTTAATCTCTTTATAAGTGGGGGGAAATTATATATGCTGTAAAATTATATCATGTGAAGCAGATGTTCTGAGTTAGGTTCACTTATTTGATAGAACATTTTGTATCGTAATCTTAGTAAAGTTTTAGCAGCAATGTTGTATGATTTGCAGATATTTATGCTTGTCTTATTGTTGCAAATTAAATAACTGGGATTGATCCAGGATTGATTGTGCATCGGACAAGCACTTTACCACTGGGCTACACCCCATCCCCTATTATTAAGAAATAACGTGCCAACCATTATTATGGATAATTATATCAATAACCGGTCTAAAGAAATGTTTATTTCTATATTCCTGCTGTTGTCACAGAAACAAGATTTACTTTACAGACTTTTTTCTTCAGAAACAGAAGCTTTGAAAGATAACATTTAAAGAAAAAATATCCACAATTAGATATTGAGAGGTGGCATAGAAATATGTGAATAAGATTTGGTGATTCATCTATTTCTCCATGTTAGATAAATAAACTTTTTAATTATTTGCAGATTGAATTTTTCGTTAAGTATCACTATTTCTAAGGTGGTTTTGTTTTTACAGAGTTGATGTTTTTGGAGACGAGTGCTCTAACTGGGGAGAATGTAGAAGAGACATTCTTGAAGTGTGCCAGAACGATATTAACGAAGATAGAATCAGGTAATAGGGAGGTCAGGGTCATACACAAAGGTCTTTTTAATCTGATCTGTCAGTAGGTTTTTTGCTTAACTTCTTTTCAGGATATGAATATATTGAATCTGTTGTGGCCTATATTTGACCTAATGTAATTGATAGTACCGATTTTTCATGCCTTACCTTACAGGTGAGCTGGACCCAGAGAGAATGGGATCAGGAATTCAGTATGGGGATGCCTCGCTGCGACGACTACACCGACAGCAGCAGACGACGAAGCGCTCCGACTGTGCCTGCTAGCAGACAGCCGCCTCGAGGATAAACAAGTGCTTTCAGAAAATACCATAACACAGAGATCTGACGAGGATTTCATCTTGAATAAAATATGTCTCAAGTTTAAACTCTTTCAGAGGTCTATGTACTGTAATTTATATTCACAAACTGTTGAGAAGAAATTAATGCAAGTGTCACATTTGACAAAATGGCATCCTTTTGCCATCAGAATTACTTCTGCAGTTCTTATCCTTATTTGTTGTGCCATAAGTGTGATTATTTTGTTATTATAAATGAAACCATGTGGGATGTTTAGTCTAGCATGATGTGATCATTCTCAAAAGACTGATTTTTGACGCAAATTTGGTTGTAAGCCGTTCTACCTTTCACCATTTAAAATATTTGTTCTTTTACTTTTCACAGCTTCCATTTCCATAGCATTTACTAATACATGTAATGTGATTTATTCTGCCAGGGAACATTTTGTTCAGTATCGTGTTGCGATTTGCTACTCCAGTTTCAGATGGCTACACAATTTTAAAACATTAATGTTCCCTGCCTGCACTATCTGGATACTGACTGTACTGATAGCCGATTGTATAGCAACTAATGAAATCCTAATTTGTGTTTTGTAGTCACCATTGGCTATTCTTGTATAGTATTAAGCACTCGTATCATGTGGTGTTGCCTGAAGTCTTTGCTGACGGGGATTCTCATATTGAACACATTGAACCCAGTATCCTTGGTAATTAACTAGTTAGTGTTTTTAATCCAGCAATGTACAATATTATACTGTTACATTTTTTTTTTTATGCAGCTGAAAATGTAGACCAGAGTCCCGTGACAAGTGATTTCCTGCTACTTGCATTATCAGCTTTTATCTCATCGGCACAAAGAGTGATTTACCTCGAATACCTATCTGATTCATAGCAGGTTTCAATAGATATCAATGATTTTATCATTTAACTGTGAATTTTTAAAATATAAACACGACCCTTGATAAAATTGTTGTACCACTGTCAGTGTTATAGATATATTTCAAAGTAAATGAGGTTTATACTCCAGAGATATTCCCATAAAAGTGGTTCTAAGAACACCTAATTTTCATTCATGCTTTTGTTTTTAAACTTAAAAGTTATAAATAATTATTTCATTAAAGTTTCTTGTGTGGTATTGTACTTGAATCATTGTCTATGAGTTTATATTTTGATTTTCCAAACATCTCAGTCATGTTATTTAACACTAACAAACATTTATGTAGTGCACCAGTCACTTGTGGTATGACCACTGCCGTTAAATAATATTTGCATTTGACATTTTCTGTTGGATTATTCTGTTATAATGAATAAATTAGATATAATTATCAGGGTAAACATATTTGTAGAATCTCATTTTCTGCTGTTTTATCATAGAAGTTCTTATTGAAAAAACCATAGTGGCAGACCCTAGTTTCAACCAGAAAATATTAAATCAAAGTCTGGTTAATTTACAAACCTGTAACACATTTGGATAACATTACAACCAAGTAAAACAGGAGTCTGTGATGTTAAAATGGGAAATTGCCTTTAAAAACAAACAAAAACTCTACTCCATAACCATAATTTTTCAGACACACATGCTTTTTAAAAATGCATATTGTGATAATAAAAACACCAGGATGATCAGAAACACTTTGGTAGTACGGAACTGGATAAACTAAACAAAATATAAGTAATGCTTGATTTCAGTGATCATAAAACGATTCTGATAGTGAAAAATATGCCTTAGTGTTTAAAAACTAGGGTCTGTCCCTTTTAAAACAAAATTGTGCTTTTTTTCAAATCCTGTAAAAGTGCACAAACCAAACCCCCTTAAAATATGTTGATATATGATTAAAGAAATCTACTGTTTTAGTACTGTATAAAATACTGTTTTCCATCTGCCATTTTTCTTGCAGGTTTCTTTAAATGCATTTAACATATGGATCATTTACTGGATGCCTTTCTATTTGGGCCAAGTGTTCACGCAGTGGTAATATGCATACACACAGTGCCGTTTTAACCCATAGCTGGGCCCATAGCCTTTAGGAACTTCGGGGCCCCTCCTGCACTTCAATCTAAGCAAAATAAAATTGATGGGCTCCTAATCCTTGCCGGGCCCCTGAGCTTCAGCCTGGTCCGCCTTATGAATAATATGGCACCTGCATACACAACCCCCAGTCCCATGAATGTGACCACAGAACAAGTTCAAAATTGTTTATAACTCTGTTAAGGTTTGTATAGAGGTGAATGCTTTAATGGATGGCTTTCATATTTGGTATGAACGTCCACACCTAGCTCCACGAGTAGAATCTCAACATACACTGTTGCACTTCAAAATATATATAAAAACAAATTATCTGGCAAAAACTTCACACTTTACAGCAAGATCTTTCTCATGCTATACATTATCATTGCTTGTTTTTGTGTTGATCACTTGTCGTAGTTAATGTGCTTGCAGTTAGTTTTTCTGACTTTTGTGTTATTTTATGCAACATATAGTGCTCGAGTAGAAATAGGGTACCATAACAATGTCTGGGCAAATTCCTTCTGAACACCCTGCCTCCTACAAAATGATGCTAAATTGTTTATAGCTGTTGAATAACAAAAATATTTGAGATTGGTCTTGATGGTAGATTCAGATAGCATGCTTGAACCTAAATTGGATATAAGCACAACAATAATTTATAACTTCATGTATAAATTTGATGCCCGACATCCAATACATGGGGCCATTGACCTATTTCTTGTTTCATCCAGTGCACCACGACTGGTACATGGAAGGCTGTGGTATGTGCAATCCTGTCTGTGGGATGGTGCATATATAAGATCTTTGCTGCTAATTGAAAAAGAGTAGCCTATAAAGGCAACAACGGGTTTCCTTTCTCAATATTTTTGTGATCCTTAACCATATATCCATAAATAAAATGTTTTAAATGCATCATGAAATAAAACAATTCCTTCAATGCAAGGTAAAATTTTGTAAACGAATGAAAAGATTGTTTTGTAAGTGCATTATGCTAGGCTTTAGTAAAAAAGACTGAATTTTTCTGATATGGGTTTTGCCCCATGACTAGTATATTAAAAGCTGTGGTACATGTTGTCCTGTATGTGGTAAAAACACATATTAAGGATCGCTTGCTGCTAGTGGACAAACGTGGCAGGTTTCGTGGAAATTATGGAATACATAAAGCAGTAGGGTGGGTGCCATTTTAGTTGACCTCTGAAAACTTCTCAACACTTTTATGGATTGGTTTATTTTTCATTATGCAATACAGGGCTGTTTTATGAAGTAATCTTAGTGCTAAGATCATCTTAAGTGCATTACGTAGCTATGCACTTAGGTCAGTCTCAGCGCTAAGATCGCTTTGTAAAATGGGGCACAGACGCCATAAAGGATTTGCATTCTAGTTGACATACCAGTATTGGTGTATTTCTGCATAACTATGGATTTAAAGGCAAGTGGTTTGGATGGAATTTGTCAGATTTGATGGTTTAAATGGACCAATTTGTTACTGATGTGGTAAATCGTAATAGATTTGCTTGACTTAATTTACAACCAAACAAGTTTCATGGACCTGAAATTCAGTGAGTTTGTGTAGATGAAATGTTTAATGCATTACGAATCTGAGTTTAAGTGGACCAAGCTTTTAACATTGCTACATCATTTGCATTTTAATACCCAGAAGTACTTACTGGAATAGAATCATCTTTCCAGGTATTTTTTTTTAAAAATCCATTCAAGTTCCAGAAGCTAGATATAATATATTTAATATATGAAATTGTTTATAATTTAACCTCTGGCCCTATGCTTATAAAAAAATTTAAACTTTAAAAAGGAATTAATAACATTTGAAAACTACATGGTCACATTTTATAATCATGGGCTCAGGTCTAGAATCACACTTCTAGTTCTAGTGGTTTTTTTTTAATTTCTCAGGTTTGCATGTTCAAGTTAACAAGGTATGTTTAATACCACTTCTTTGGTTATATCAAATTTGGTGTCTTGATGTTATTGTTAATTAAATCAAAACCACTGCATGCAGTTTGCATGGCATTACCATCATGTTAAAGTATTTGAACTATGTGGAAACCAAAGGTCAGACTGTTTAATATAGTGTGTTGTGACATGTGGTCAACAATAAGATAAATCTATAGGCTATAGTGAAATTTGAATACTTGAAATATGACGTTTAATGTATATTGCATGTATTACCAAACATAGAAGCTTGGTAATAATAGTGTCAATTGTCAGTTTTGATCAAACAAATAATCAAAATATTTTCAGATTACTATATACTCTAATCCAATCAAATGTATTAAAATGGCCTCATTTAATAAGCAGCCATCTTTCACAACTGATCTGATATACTAAAACAATTACACTTGTATGTACATAACAGCTTTTTGGAAATATTATTTTCATAATTGTATCTAATCAGAGTTGCCTCCCATGACATCTGTTGCATATTTGTGTTTACAGCTGACGGATGCTCGATTCATTATTCATTATCACAGAGTTCACCACTTTTTTTGGAAATTCAAAGCCTCAAACAACATTAACCAGACAGCTGAAACAGTTCGTGTTTGTTCCCAGGACAGCATGTTCGAACCGTAATAGAATGCAAGTACATACGGTACATCAAAAAAGAGAAATATTATGGGATGAATTGACAAAACTTGTTTGACTTGCACACTTGTATTTACATATAGTTATAATACCTGTGTTTGAGAAAAACAAGATTCATATTTTCGACCCAGTCTATTTGCAAAGATCTTCTATGAGCTTTATAATTAAAATTAAAAAAAATTGGGTTTTCTTTTACATAGAAAATCTGTCCTAGCTATAAGTAAGGGATAAAAGAAACCTGTATTATATGATCCTTTATGTGTTTTTCTTTTTGCATTATTATGAAATATATTGTTACATAAATGTTTAAAAATCATATGCTTGATGTAAATAGTTCTAAATGTTTTGTGTATATGTGTAAATAAATACATTGTTGTACATAATTAGTAAATTGAATATTTTATGTTAGGTACAATATTTATGTATAATCCGTCTGTTTTTTTTTTGGTCTGTGCTATAACATACAGTTTAAAATTTTGATTTGTTCATAAGAAACATTAATTTATATCCTTAAAAATTTTGGCATAACTTCCATTAATCCCACCATTAACTCTAACGGGTATGTCTCTACTTCTGAAGTTAGTTTTAAAAAGTTAAGAATTACTCAGTTATAACTTGGCATAAATGTTTTCAAACATGAATGGAAAAAAAGAAGAAAAAAAAAAGAAAAAAAGTCTAGTATGAAAACATTCCAACTTTTCCCATTTTTCAGTAAAGTTTCCTTTAAATATGCTTCAAATAATAACCCCACCCACATCTATAAAACCCTCAACCTTTTTTTTGTACAAGTAATAGTGCTAGTATTGATACAAACAGAAAATAAATGAACCGATAAAAGGTTGTATTTATGTTAATTCTTGTACTGCACTGACCAGCAAAAATGGCAGTAAACTAGAAAGATATTGGTAATTAATACTCATGTGATCCATTTGTTATATGCACTGTGTGCTTTAGTAAGGCTGCTAACTCATCCATGTGTTGTATGTAAATAAGTACATAATTATGTATATGAATAAATGTTTTACAGCTATAATGAGTTTACATTTAATTCATGTGTGTGTATACTATACACATGTATATCACATTGGTCCCCACACCACAAGATTGGAGCCTGAGAAAGTTAAATTGTATTACCAACAAACACACGCACACTTGATATTAGTTTATTCACTTTATTTTACAAACTGGAAAAATAAAAAATACTACGTAAGTACAAAATTATACAGTAACAGCACTTATTTGTATACTATATAACATGATGTATAAACATTAAAAACAAAGACAACAAAGTGAGCAAATCGTTTTAAAAATTAACAGATGTGAAATAATATTGTATTCTATTTTGCATGACTAGCACATGATTGAATTTGAAAAATATGAACAGTATGAATTTTAAAAACAAAAGTAAAGTTTTAAACATTTTCTGAATTCATTTAAATGTGCCAAACTATAAATAAGAATCGACATCATAATCTTGAACAGAAAACCATTCATATGTAAAAACAAATCACCATTGGTGATGTGACAATTTTCACCATTACATTTGGTTTTTTGATGATTAATATGTATTCCATAGGGCTCTACAGTCTAAAATATCTCAACTTGGGAACAACAAAAACAAATTAATATAGGGTCTCCTCTAGTTAAGATTTTTTTTTTAAAAAGGCACTTTTTCATATTTTTGGTGAAGATGAACTCACATACTTATGGTACTTACATTCCTCGATGACATATAATGCCAAGGTCAACTAATCTATAATTAAAGAAATTATTATTTCCTCCCAAGCTAGAGTGACGGTCATAAACTGCTGAGATCAAATAGGTGTGAATGGAAAATGTGTGTGTGAAGAAAAAGTGTTTCAATGACATCTTGTGAGGCCCAATTTCCATCAATGCATGTTTATCAACACGGTGCACATGCATAGTTCCCTTTAAAAAAATATGTGATTCTGTACAAGCATATAAAATAATAAAAAATTACAATGTTAAATTTTGCATAGTAATCTGCTGTGTTATGAAGAAAAAAAACCCCCACATTTCCACATGTATGAATGGAAACTGGACCCTGTACTGAAGTTGCAAGTTTTTGGGATGCAATATCACAGCAGCTTGATAGTAACAGCACCATTTATTACAACTACATGGTAAATAACTATACACACACACACACACACTGAGTAAAGGCTAAAAAAGAGTGCACATGCATTCTCAATTCCAACAATAAATAAACATGCATGACTTCTATGAGATCCTATTAAATTTAGAAAGACTGTGATAAATATTTTAAAAGTCTATCCAGGTGCATATGATAGAATATCCTAATGTCTGCAACATCTACTTCAGGTCTTGCATTGATAATTCTAGCAGATAATTGTGAACTATGACTAGTCAATAATTTATTATTTAAACCTATGAACTTATTGGTTTTGATATGAAATTTATAAATGAGAACAATGTGCGATTTCTCAGACCACCACACATTGTTATTTATCTCCTAGACGGTGCGCATGCTGACCGAGCTGAAAGGACCCTGACATATTCGTAACTGTCGTAAGCTGGAAAACAACTTTTGTATTCACTCTTCCAGTCTACTGGCGATCCACACCTCTGTAAAGCGATTTGTTTTTGAAAAAGATCATTCAGCTGTTTTCTGTGACATTCTCTCTTCTCTCGTTCTTCCTTTTTACGGAGCAGCATATTTTGTTTCGCATTCAAGGCATGTGTGTAAATCTACAAATAAAATACAAATTAATAGACATTATTTATAGTGAAACATAAGGTTTGATTCATGTAGACCTACTGTTTTTCAACAAGTATGTACACAGACGAGAACAAGCATTACAAAAGCACTGCTTCAGCAATAAGTCCCATAGCAGGTCCATAAACCTTTCATCACTCCAGGTTCAAGAGCCATAACTCTGTAAAAAAAATATTTGAAAATCCCCATGAAAATCCAACATGATAAAGCTTTGTGTACACAAAATATTGGCACTAAAAAGCTACATTTTGGAAAGAAAAAATCTATTATTAATGCGTGTAACAAAGTGCATTTTATATTTGTTTTGTTATATGAATATTTGATTATTATATTCTGTTAAAAATAAGATGGGGATATTCCATTTCAAATAGCAATAATTATAGAATGAAATGAGATAAAAAACTAAAAATAAGTATACCGACATGAACAAGCGTTCTAAAAGCATTGCTCCAGCAGTAAGTCCATAGCAGGTCCATAAACCTTTCTTCTCTCCTAAGTCACTTTAAAAAACAAATTGCCAATGGCAGCCTAAAAATTACTGATGGTGGGCCATTTAAAGTGGCAATTCTTTTTAAAATTACCGTAGGAGACAAATTCTTAAGTTCAAGCCCTGCATAACGGACACAATAGCTTCCCTACCCTCCCTCAATGAATTCTGATATAACCCTAATCGGAAGAGAGAGTTATTAGTGAAGTGAAACAGTTGATGAAACACGTACATCCTGAGGAGCTCGAACATTGTGAGTCTGGTGGTTGAGGCGTTCTGCCCAGCCATAGGCAACAAATGGAGGTTTTTCATAGACTGGTAGGACCTTCTTACACGGTTTTGGAATCTTCTGACACCGGTCTGGAATCTCCTGACACTGGTCTGGAATCTCCCGACACCGATCTGGAATCTCCAGACACCGGTCTGGAATCTCCTGACACCGATCTGGAATCTCCCGACACCGGTCTGGAATCTCCCGACACCGATCTGGAATCTCCCGACACCGGTCTGGAATCTCCCGATACCGGTCTGGAATCTCCCGATACCGGTCTGGACACTTCATTCGAGTCCGCTTACAAACATAAGTTTTGTTGGTGGGAACTTTTGAAAGAGAAATTTAAAAATCAGTGTCATAACAATGTGCAAAACCTGCAAAAAACCCACCCCCAAAATTACTTTAGAAACAATAATAAAATGAAATTGTTATCTTTTAGAGCTCTGTGTTTAGAAAACAATCTACATAGCTTATGTTTTAAAACATGCAATAATACAGTGCTCACCTCATAAGCTTCAGGTGATTTGGATAAACATCCACAAACAAAACAAAAAATCTGTAATGTTTGCACTTATTAATAAAAAGATATTTTGAAAGAAGGAAATGGTTTATATAAGGACACACTCAGCACATTTTATTTATGGTTATATGAGGTTGGACATATGCTTAAGGACCACACAGATATTGAGGGAAGAAACCCACTGTCGCCACTTCATGTGCTACTCTATTTGATTAGCATCAAGGGATCTTTTAGATGCATCATCCCACAGACAGGATACAACAGCCGCCGATGTACAAGTCGTGGTGCACTGGCTAGAAACAGCCCAATCCCAAACCAATGAGCGAGCGCTTTACCACTGGGCTACATCCCGTCCCATGATATTTTCAATACCATACATTGCACAATCACTGAATCAGTATATAATTCAGTATATAATAATATTATAACACTGGGACTAGCTGGAGTTAAAGCAGATTCTAGCGGGCAGCATGGCCCAGTGGTAGAGTGCCCGCCTGATGCGCGGTCGGTCTAGGATCGATCCCCGTCAGCTGACCACTGGTTTTTTTTCTCGACATAACCATATGTCCGACGCCGATATAACCGTAATTTAATGTGTTGAGTGTGTCGTTAAACAAACCAACAACAAAAAAAAAAAAAAAAATTAAAGCAGATTCTTTTCAAATAACCACTGGGAATTACATTTTTGTTTTGTTTAACAACACCATTAGAACACATTGATTTATTTATCATGGGCTATTGGATGACAAAAAGTAATTTTTTCAGTCTTAGAGGAAACTTGCTAAATTTTTTCCATTAGCAACATGGGATCTTTTATATGCATGTTCTGACAAACAGGATAGTGCATGCCATGACCTTTGATATTATATCAATCAATGCACTGGTTGGAATGGGAAAAACTGATCAGACAAAGGGTTCAGTGAGATGGTTTGATACTACAACCCAAGCACCTCAGAAGAACAAACTCAACACATTTTATTTATGGTTATATGGTTAAGGACCACACAGATATTCAGAGAAAACTTGCCGCTGTCACTTCATGGGCTACGTTTTCGATTAGCACCAAACAATATTTTATATGCACCATCCCACAGACAGAATAATACATACCACAGCCTTTGTTACAACAGTTGTGGTACACTGACTGGAACGAGAAATAGCCCAATGGGTCCACCAACGGGGATTGATTCCAAACGGACAGTGCATCAAGCAAGTGCTTTACCACTGGGCTATGTCCTGCCCCTATATATGTTGAATACTGTACCATACATTGAACAATCACTGAATCAATATATAATGATATTAGACAGAATAATACATACCACTGCCTTTGTTACACCAGTTGTGGAGCACTGGCTGGAATGAGAAACAGCCCAATGGGCCCACCGAGGGGGATGGATTCTAGATGGATTGTGCATCAGGTTCCCGCTGCACCACTGATCTATGTCCTGCCCCCACCCCCACCCCCCATCTCCGAAGAGTAATGAGCAGTGATGGAAATAAGAAGAACATTTCACAAGTCCACCAGAAAAATACATCTAGAAATCTACTTGACCACCTATTATTTTATTTGTCCAAATAAATTGTTTGTTTTATGCAAGTGCAAGGACAATGTTCTTGATTGATCAAAATGAAACTGCACTTAACATTATTTATTTGCCCACCGGATAACCACCAAGGTACATTTTGCTCGTCCAAGCAGATTTTCATTTGTCAGGACAAATGAATAAGTGCTTATTTCAAATGCTGATGAGTTGGATGCATCCCATAGCCCCCCGACATACCCGACGAAGACTGTACCACTTGGTCAAATTATTTTAAATACTGATACATTTTACCTTTCTGTTTTGGTCCATCACATTTGCGCTTTTTTCTTTTAACAAGAAACACCACTTCATTCTCACCATCATCTTCCGACACAGAGCTGCTCTCCTCACTTTCTATTAATGCATTTTTAGTATTTGTGCACTTATTTACTTTTCTATCTATCCTTTTATTATAATGATAATCATCGCAAATCCTGTTTTGTTTGTTGTTGATCCTACGTTCTGAAGTAATACCATCTGTACACTTCTTTGTCTGGGAACCACTCTGTTTGTGTGAAGTACAATCTACAGTTTCCAAACACGAAGACTCTGATTCATCTGAAGATTCCCAATCTATTGGAGTATGAAAATATTGCCGACATCGAAACTGGTTTCTATGTTCTAAATTTTCATAATATGATGGAACATTTCTCCTCAGGTTACACACTTTAAACTGTCTCTGATATTCTGACCTCTTGGCGACCATTTTTTCACTATGTGATTTTCACTACAATAGAAAATGAAATATTTAACACATGTATATTATTTATCTCAATGACTTTAGATGCTTTGTTATCTTTGATAGTTTTGAGATTCTTTAATGAGATTAAAGCAAGGAAAAAAAAGAAAGTTTAAAAACACCCCTTCACCAGACTCCATTGAGATAATAATATATAAAAGTTCAGTGGACAATTGGCCACTCTAGTAGAAGTCAAGTTAGGAGCCATAACAATTTTTCTCAGTGCCTACTTAAAAAAGAACTTGTTGTTTAAAAGTATGCCATAACTCTCAATCCCCTGAGACTACTTTTGCTTCTCTTTCTGTCTTCGTATGTGAATTTATATGGTATTAATATGGTAATATCTTAAAAGGCGACACATAATCTAAGTTATGACAGTAATTAATCACTGGTCAGGTTAGGTCATAGGATTTAACATGCACATTCAGAGCAAGCTGTTGTAGCGCACGCCTGTCATGGGCACAAGTGCTTGCGGAGCAAGCTCTTTCATCCAAGACAGAAAATTAATCACTTCTCTAAATTTGTTTTTATAGCAATGTCTCCAAAATGTTGTCTCCATTGTTGATGGAAAGAAAAAAGAAATGTTTTATTTAACAATGCACTCAACACATTTTATTTACGGTTATATAGCGTCAGACATATGGTTAAGGACCACACAGATTTTGAGAGGAAACCCGCTGTCACCACTTCATGGGCTACTCTTATGTCGATTAACAGCAAGGGATCTTTTATTTGCACTTCCCACAGGCAGAATAGCACAAACCATCGCCTTTCTTGAACCAGTTATGGATCACTGGTTGGTTCAAGTGGTTTACACCTATCCACTGAGCCTTGCGGAGCATACACTCAGGTTTTGGAGTCGGTATCTGGATTAAAAATCCCATGCCTCGACTGGGATCCAAACCCAGTACCTACCAGCTTGTAGACCGATGGCCTAACCACGACGCCGGTCCATTGTTGATGGTGACCTGTTATTTCAATACCCGCCTAGCACTTGAAAGTTTATCTAATATCTAGTTGTGATTATTGTGCCATTTGGTCTGAATAACAAAGTGAAACTGCTGCTGCAACATAGGCTACTCTTTCCATAGCCCTTCACAAAGTAAGTAAGGCATTCTCCTCTCCACAGAAAATGATTTTTATAATTATCCTCGCGGTATGGGTTTTGATGCAGATATGCAGTGATCTCGTGTAGTGTAAAAATAATGATGTTTTTCTTGTTATTATTTACAGAGACATAACCTATTGCATATATATCATTAAATATAAACATCAAATTCAATTTATAGTGAGATTTTTAGTTTTAGTTTTAGCTTACATGTGCACACTGTAATATTCAAACCTTTTTGATGCGATATGTATTTTTAAGCAGAACATCCAGGTAATGTGTGAATGATCAATATTCAAGAAAAGCAACTCCAAACGATGCATGGTGGTCCATAAATTCCATATTAATAACACACGTAAAAAATAACACAATTAAAATACATTTTAACAAGATTGTCTCATTTAAACCATATAGCCCAGTGCAAACATTGTCACTAGTTGTACATTGATAGGGTGGGAGTAAACATGACTGCCATTCAAGACTTTTTTGTTTGTTTATTATTAGTATTATTCAAAACAATGTCCACTTTACATTTTTTAAGATGTAACAGATGAACATTGTTTAATCCTGACCCAATATAATCGTATGCTGTGCATATAACATAAGGACTGGGAACTCATTCAGACGTCCACAAATAATAGATTGACGTAGAAGAGATCTACTGTCTGAACCAAAATATTAACTACAAAAAATTACTTTCCTACCTTTAATTACCGTTACATTTCCCACATGAGACTGTAATGATGTCACCAGTAACGACTGCTGAAATAGCATAGGGCAAAATACATGCAGTTTTTAGCTGTCTGCCATTTTTATTTTTTATGGTATATTCTTAAAGAGGGGTGAAAACCTCCAAAGTATGTGACATAATTAATATAAAATCAATGATCTTTAGTGAGGTCATCATGTTTGCTTTTATAAGATAAATATAGAATAACAGGTTACTACGTTTTGATATCGTCGTTATTTGGTGAGGTTTAGATAATGGGGTAACAGGCGAGCTTCAGCGAGCCTGTTACACCATTATCGAACCGATCCAAATAACGATATCAAAACATAGTAATCTGGTATTTATTTTATCATGCAACCTTTTTAAACCATACTTTGACTGTTTTTCATAAAAAAAATAAACACAAGATTCCCCCACTAACAGCTGCTGGTGTAAATACGTCACTGATATATGTCACAGACATCAGGCTGGAAACTACGATGACGTCATTAAATTAAAGCTACGATGACGTTTTACGATGACTTACCATGCCCAGCATTCATTTCCTAAGGACTAGATAACACATACATGTTATCAGGCATTGACTATATAACACTTCAGATTATCATGTTGGTGTTAGCAGGAAACTGGAAGCTTGGTTGCATGATAACATATTATATATAACATTGCTAGATTAAGTCATATCCTTTCACCCCTCTTGAAGAATATTCCATAAAAGGTCAAAACAGCAGCCGGCACAAAATTACATGCTTTTTGCTCTATGCGATCTCAGTGAAGTTGATATTGGTGACATGGTTATCATCTAGTATACATGTGGAATCTGTCATTGCAATGGTTTTTCCAAGATTTCTGTCTAGACAAAATGTGAGTACAATCTAACAAAAATTAAAGCTAGGAGAGCAATATTTGGTAGTTGTCAACATTTTTGTTCGGACAGTAATTCCCTTGTGTTTATTTCAATAGTAGCAAACGAAAATGTTTCGTGCAGCAGGTGAGTAAAATTCATTGAGAAAATTTGGAGATAGAGGGATGTTTATGGATGTTATTGTTAACAAACTGCCTTACAGAAAATAGTACTTATAATTACACGGCATTTGTAATTATTAGTACTTACCACAAACTGGAAACATTGCATTATTTTTATCAATAAAAAAGACTTCCGTCAACAAAAATTACTGTATTTGACATCATAGCTGTTTTTGGATGACGCACAAATGCGATCGAAAAATAGCATGCCAAAATACATACCACGTCATACCGAGATGATATTTTATGATTTTATTAAAGGGACATTCCTGAGTTTACTGCATTGTAATATGTTTCCGACTAATAAAACATTTCTACGATTAAACTTACACATAAAATATATTTTCTTGTTTATTATATCAGTGTCTGTATATTCAATATGATTCTGGTTGTCTTAATATTTGTAAGAAGCCCAGACTGGATTTTATCTTCAAATAGTTTCGTATGTATGAAAAAAATATTATTTAGGAAATAAAATGAAATTTAACCTAGTAAAAATATTAGAAAGATCATAAACATGTTTATTATACAGCCACTAATATGCGGTACAACATATTTGATATGTAATTACACTCATTATAAAGTCTCTGTTAGGCCACCTTTAATATTCCAGCAAACTCCCTTTAAAATATATATCGTCCGTGGCCCTGTTTCGGTGAGGGCCCTATTTCGGTGGGTTCGTCGTTTGTTCTCAACAGCATGTACATTTAAAGATTTCTGACGTAGTTGACTTTTGCATTGGGAAAGTAAACAAATGGCTGTCGCATTCACAGAAATGTTTGTAAAAATAAAGTTAAAACGAACAAAGAAAGCAAAATCAAACTTTACCCAGTCATAAACACGGTACATTTCTTAATACCCATTTTCTTTGATTTTATGAAGACTTTTATTTGAAACAAAACTTAATTTTAAAAACTATTTTCGTCTGTTCTCAGCTTACTGCTATTTTGTTATTGAAGTCACATGATTGTCCCGGCGTCTGCCGGCGAAACTCTCTTTACAGATACTTGCCAAAACTATATGGTCCTTATATGTTTTAACATAAACATATTTCTGGATATCTCTTTGTATATTTATTAAAACTCTTTAACCAAACAATTTTAAGTTTATAACTATTCATTTGTTCAACTATTAACACAATTGCAAGACATCAGCGTTGTTATATTCTTGTTCTTAAAATATTGTCTGTTAACATTGGTTCTCGAGGACTCCATTTTATAATTTGTCGTAAAATATTTAAAATATTTTTTATCAATTATTATAAGCGCATGTTTTGTTGAACAACACACGTTTTGATAAAACACTGAAAAGTTTTGTGTTGGAAAGTTTTGTCTCTAAGCTATACCACTAAACGTTTCACTAACCGAAACGGGTAACGTAGTTAACAATATTTACTGCTGATGCATGCTACATTTTTTTACGCACGTGCAGTAATCTTTGCAAAATAGCGGTCAGTTTAGTGTTCATTTGAAGCGTAGAAATACTAATAAAATGGTAGCTATTTGAATAACAACTGTCTGTGTATAAATATTGATATGATTTAGATCTAATGCTTATGCTCACCGAAACTGGTCCACCCATGATAAAATGGTGTTTCATCTTTTTTTGTTTTATGTGTACTTTAATTTATTGAATTTTATTAAAATGTTATCTCTGCACTATTTTTGCAGCACTGTTATAATATTTATCGACGGGTCACATGGAACTTGAACAGACTTGTTTAAAATATTCGCGGCAAAGATCAAAATGTCAAAACTACATAGGCAACGCGTAATTAACGATATGCATGCATTTACATATACCATTCTATGAACTACTGATGTTATGACAAATCCAAGTACCAGACAGAACTACCAAGCAAAGTATAAAAGTATTCGCACTGTGTACAGAAATTATTCAAAATTAATAAAACTGACGTTTCGAAAACCCGGAAGTAACAATTCAATGTTGCGCACGACAACTAAAATAAAACTAGCGAACTTTTCTATCCGCTGTGAAGCTAGCGAACAATAAGAGGTTATCGGATGTCAGGTCTTTCCAGAATATAGTTCCCATTTTGATTTCTTTCTGTATAAATAAATGTCTAGTGCTTTTGCAATAAACAATTATTTCTTCCATAATACAGTAAATACCAATATACTATAGTTCTTAAATATGATTATTAGTTTAGGTATTAATACACATCCGGCTTCTTACCCCCTTACTTCTGCCATTTTGTTCGCTAGCTCCCAGGTTTTGTTTGCTGGGTTTAAATTAATATATATACTGAAAGGCATAAATAACGCAATATGAATTTCAGTTACATTTTATTTAATACCAATATGCATGTGGCAATTTAAAAAATATACATGGTAAATAATGTGCATGTGACTTCATTATGCAGTTTGTTCAGATCTCCTGAGAATAAAGATTAGCGTCAAAAATGACATGAGTATGAAAGTGTCAAAGAGGAAAATCAGTAGCGTGTGTGTCCACCGTTTGCTCCGATTAATGTTTGCAGTCGTCTAAGCATGGATTCGCACAAACGTCGTACTCGTGCCTGTGGAATTGCTGCCCCGTGATGTTGTAAAGCTTGTATCAGCTCTTGAACGTTTTGAGGAGGGTTCCCTTGTCCATGAATTCTACGCCAAAGTTCATCCCACATGACGATAATGCAGGCCAGTCCATCACATCCATCGTTGTTGTTACGAAGAAATGCTTGGGTGACTCTGGCAGTGTGGGGTCTGGCGTTGTCGTGTTGAAAGACAAGTCGCCTGATTCCTTCGCGTTGCTGGAATAAGGGTAAAACTACTGGCCTTAGGATGTTGTTGATGTAGCGTGCTGCGTTGAGGTACCCTTTAATCACGAACAGTTGTGACCGAAAATCCCTGCTGATTGCGCCCCACACCATCACACCTCCGCCTCCGAAACGATCTCGTTCCAACACGCACGCTTGGGCATATC